>LQNS02278089.1:10897120-10924035 GCA_001587735.2 Parhyale hawaiensis | reverse complement strand
GGTACCACATAGTAAAGCTGTGGAAGTTTATCATAAACCGGGTACCACATAGTAAAGCTGTGGAAGTTTATCATAAACCGGGTACCACATAGTAAAGCTGTGGAAGTTTATCATAAACCGGGTACCACGTAGCTAAGCTGCGGTAGTTTATCATGTGGCCCTACGTTGTTTCCACGAGGCGATTTCTACTTCGATGAAAAGTATCACAATGGGCCAACAAGGCAACCCTATGGGGTTCGGCATGGATGATCTGGTCGCCATCTTGGACTAATTATAAAGAAGTGATACAGCGTTAGGCTGATGCACAGTGGATGAAGCCTCATAGATTCCAAGTCGGCCTCATCCATGCTACTTTTCAAGGTTACAATAAATAAGTGATAAGAAAAAAAAATCGGTAATTGTTTTAGCGCAAGTTCCAAATAAGGCAAATTGGGGTAATTACTAGGGACTCTTGCTTGAAATAGGGCATTGCGTACCTTTCACAATACTATAATGTCCTAGCATATGTTCTAACCACTGCTATTGAGCTATGAGATTATATGAAAGAAATTCTGTTATTGTTCTATAGATCGTAAAACTAATGGCTAATTGGCCCCATGGTCAGCGCAGTACAGAAATATATATAGAGTTTGTGAAGGTTGGCACCTCACTGGTGCCCAATGGTCCCCTTCTACCCGATACTTTTCATTGAGTTATTTCTTACAAAATATGTACAATGTTTCAGGGACACCTATCTCTTCTGCCAAGCTCAAGGACTGGTACTGATACCGCACCCTGTCAGCCTGAGGGTAAGAGCTACAGTTACTGTAATACTTGAACCTGTAGGAGCAGAAATAGAGTAAATCCGCAAAAAGTAAATTTAGTTTTGCTGCAGAATGAATGTGCTTATTGTACCGTTGTCATTAATTCTTCAATTGTTTATGCAGATGCTTGTCCAAAAGAGGTAGGCAGATCGAGAGTATTTGTTTCACTCTTCAGCACTGTGTGGGTGCAATTAGCTAGAGGTCTCTATTTCTAGCCCTTTTCGACTTCTTGCCTTGGAGTGGAATAGTTGTTGATGTGTTCAAGCACAGTCAGAAACTGCCCATTCTGGTTTAGAAGGTGTTAAACAAGGTGTATCAATACTATGCACATGAAAAGAAAAATATAACAACTATTTTGCATATGACTGTTTATTTCCGTTCATATTATTACATAAAATTATTACAGGGCATCTCAATACTCTCGTACGTCATGCCAAACTCCTTTTGCCACGCTTAATTAGAGGGTAAGAATTTGGGGTCAATATGAATGGTAGGATCTTGTGGGAGTCGGAGTCAGAGACGTTAGTCTTTCGACTCCGCAAGTCCTGGTTGCTACTAAATTAGTTGCTGTAATTAATGTATCAGAAATTCGATTGTCTCAAAAACGCTCATATCATGAATAGAGTTGACTCTAATGACTTTTTTTAGCTGATTTATGAACTTTTTTCCTTCTATTATATTTAATTAGTTCAGTACGAGTGACCTTCAAAAAGGCAGTCAGGAAATTGCTTGAGATACAACAAAACAAATACACCATCGTGGTAATTTTATACTACCTATTTTAGAATTCCTAGATCGATCGAGATCAACCGATCTTATTAATTAAGGTGAAGCAAGCGTTTGAAGCCCATGGATTTTATGCTGACGGTCTAAGAAAAAAAAAAACAGGTAGGAAAATGCCAGTGTGAAAAAAGGTCCTGCACGTGTATGAAATTCATCTAAATACAATAAGCCCGGGTTGGAGACGATGTGCTTGTCGCTCAAAGTTTAATTAATAATTTAGGTAAATTATTCTAACCGTCTAACAAACACCAAACCAAATCAGCCAAATTATGTTAGAGTAAAATTAACAACCAGAGTAGACTTAATCTAATCTCTTTTTTTCTGATCTATAACTTGCTCGAAATCAATCAAAATTAACCTGCGCTCGCCCAACATAACCTAACCCTGCCTAGTGCATCCTAACTCGATCATGTTTAACGAACTTATTTTAACTTCCCCAAATTAACGCGTAAGCTAATAGCTTTTAACTCAATTTAGCATGACCCGACCTATGTTTATCTAACTCAACCTAACCTAACGTCAGCTCACCTCACTGTCTTACCTCATCTTCCCATTCTGATCTATTTTACAGACTTATCCAACCCACGTTTTTCACAGAAATAAAATTAATATGAAGCTAGATGTGTACAATATTTAAGTTTACTTTAATACAGCGTACTTCAGAATAATTCAATTGAGTCAATAACTATGGGTCGTGGGGCCTTGGAAAAATGAGCTGAGCTTTGTTTTCCATTTTGGGATTTTTGCTGGCAGATTCTTTAGCTCGTTTTTTCTTTCTGCTGAGGGTTAGTTCTCGCATGCTTTTAATACTTCACTATAAAGTTGGTTCCTCACGACACATACCGACAACCCATCATCTGCAATATTAACCCTATATCCATCACGCAGGATCGAGCCGCGCTCTACATCCGAAAAAGCGACTACTTCTACCTCGACATGCAGCTGCGGGCGGACGGCAAGTACATCACGTGGTCCACCCAGGCTGTGGTGCCCGACTCTGCCTTCCACGGGTGGGGGGGAACGAACCCTCATGATCAGGTCTGTGTAGGCCTCGCCTACACTACCGTCCTCTACTACGACTACGACTGTGATGTAGTAGACCCTGACCCCTACACTCTCTTCTGCGTAGGTCACTAGAGCAACAAAAAGCCTATTTGCATCTTCTATCATGTTCGTTATACCTACCGCTGATATTCTTTGTGTAACGATTCGTTCTCCAGAGTTACGAGCTAAGTCTATGTGACTTCTCTAGAACTGAGGACAGACGAGTTGGAATTGCTAAGTCTATGTGATTTTTCTAGAACTGAGGACAGACAAGTTGGAATTGGTATCAGCCCACTGAAGCAAGCTCCAGCCGTTGGTCCGCAATCAATTACCGCGGTACTGTTAAGAATTCCAGGAATTCAAAGATACTCTTTTGAAGTGGAGGCTTTAGGCGTATTATGAGCAATCGGCTGCTGATAACTCTTACAAGAATCAAAATGATAAAACCAACATTCCTCTTAATTTGATATTTTGGATGCGTCAAGCCTAATGGGCTTGATATCAACGTACTTGTCGACGACGCCTTTTACGTTGCCGTTGAACAGAAAAAGACCGATTCGCCATGAAGATCGGCACAACCAGAGCACCTTTTCTAAGCGCATGTTCACAATTAAGTAAATGCGTGTGTTTTCTTTGCATAGTTTCTATGTTTTTGTGCAATCCTTTTAAATACAACTGAGTGAGTGTCTACCAGAATTTTAGTAAAATGCTAGTTCAGCTAGCGTCTCTAGTAAAGTTTCAAATAAATTTTTAGGCTTGGTTCGTATCAAGTGTAGAATCTGTGGCATTTCCTGAGGACAAAGCATAGCAATCGGATGTGCTCAGCTGAAAGAACACGCTAAGTATTCATTTGACGGTCGTATGAGCCCGAGATCTAGAATAAACAGCAAGCTTTGCAAAGTGCCCATGCAGAAAAAAAAAAAATTATATATTCTGAATATGACTACAGTCGATGTGAATCTTCCGGACTTCAGTTTGATATTCGATGAGTGGAATTTGATAAATCTACTCCTACCCATATTCATGCCACTGTCGACGATTTAAATTTGTCCCTGAAATAGGAATAGATTATGTAGAAAGGTTGGAATTAAGACTATTTAGACTCATTATGGCAAAAGATGACATAGTGAAAAAGTCACCCAGGCATTGTTTTAGGACACGATAAGTTGCACGTGCTATTCTTCATCGTTCCATTGACCTCTTAATTAATGAATTAATGTCAATTTACTTACGACGAGAACTTTCTAAGCGTTCTGTATCCTAGGATATTATAATTGCTTGCATACTAGAATATTAACTGCACTTGGCTACTAGCACTAAAACATCATTTACTCCTAGCACCCAACTTCGAGATTTGTACTAGATGGAATCCTACAGTGTGATGTAACACAAGCCCGACTGAAACAATATTTGTTGAGCAAATTTCAAAGTGTTCCCAGAAATACCAAAGTTTTCTGGTATTCCGGGTAGGTTTCAATTTGCTCAACAGTCCAGAAAAGTCAAAATTCAGGGAAAAAGAGACGTCCGGGAAAACGGGGTTCCACTGTATTAAGTTTCTGCAGCTTACTCGTATTGCAAGTTAAATGTCTGCTAGGTTAACACTTTCACTTTCATCGCTAGTTACTGATAAAATGTGGTAAGTTTCTGAGAAGGTTAGAATTACTTGAACCTGGGCTCTTATGAGCACTCGCACGTGTGCAACCATTAATTATTACTTCTGCTGGTATAACCACTTCTACTAGGCCTCTGTAATACATGGGTGGCAGTTGGACAAAGTGTACGAAATAATAGCGTTAAAGCTATATTATAATACATACAATGGAAACATAGAGATTTTTCATTATCCTCTCCTACTCCCGGCAGTTGAGTTAGTAGCTTGTCCACTTTCATTCGCACCATATTGATATATAATTTTTTAAGCCATGGCCACCATAGAGAAAAAGTGCTGGTCTCGTGCGAATTAAAATATGACGCTCTGGTGTCCAGGAGATAAGATAATTCCTGAGCTCACAATAATTGTCCCCACGCGCCTGACTAATCGTTGGGACCGGGGTATAAAGCGCTGCAATAGGCACAGCTGTGGTACCAACCTTCACAAGCGAAGTTAGAGTGCTGCATATGCTGTCCATGGGGCATTAAAAGCATTTGATATGATTATCAATAAACCAGTCAGATGTCATGTTTCGTTCCAAAGTTCAGGAGAAGCAGGCATGTCCGAAGGCACTGGTATTGTGAGGGAAGTAAAACAAGGATAAATTATGTTTATTTTACATTTTGGTACGCATTGACATTGAAATGCCGTTTCAGCATTTTTAGTGCTATTTTAGCGCAATGCAATTTTTTTGGTCAATCCGCAAAGCACATAAAGATTGAGTAGTCACTTACATAAAAGAGAGATTTTCAGTTCTCGCTATTGGGGCTGACTGCACAGTGCCGCAGACGTATTTTATTTGCTCTCTCATTACTTTTTTATACTTTGTTTACGCAGTTTGACTCCATTCTTTTGCGTTCAATAACAACTGGCAAACATGTACATACTTCTAAAACTTCTGCACCCAACATATTCACCAGCTGTTAAGGCCTGAATTGTAATTACGTAAAGTAATTATATATGATATCCAGCGCACTGAAATCGGACCTCTCACAAACGTGCCTGGAGGCCGATTTGCGTAAGCGTTAATAAAATAAGTTCTAATAGTCACAGCGGCCTCACATAAAGATTAATTTCTTCCCAATGTAAGGAATATGTTGCAAAGCAGGGAATCTAAATTCACTTTGACTTCTGCATGCAATTAATATGATGCCTTCGGATGCTAAGAATAATTGAAAATTCATCATAATTTCCAGCAATATTACAATCTTATGCAAAAAAATTGGCTCATAAATACTACATGTAATGTACTTTATAATCGTGAAACTGTTATTTCCTTTGTATCAACACCAAAATTTAACCATTTGCGCCTTTGAGAGAAATAATGGCTTCTGTAATTTTCTTGAAAAGTCATTTCGAACTTTTAGAGTTATGCTGCTTACAAACATTCTGACCAACATTAGTCAAAACCATCAGCAAAATTTAATCATTTACGTCTTCAACAATGCTGAAAATTTCTGTAGACAATTTCATGAAAATTCATCCTTAACTTTTTGAGCTATTTTGCTAATAAGCATAAAATCAACCACAGCGACAAGGAAACAGATCATCTAAAAAAATTGACCATTTACTCTTACCAATATATACTCACTACACTCCTAACAATTCATGTAAATGTCATGAAAATCCGTCCATAGCTTTTTGAGTTACGGTACCATGCAAAAATAAGCAGCCACACGAACGGTACAACGGATCTTCACCAAAAGTTAATCATGTGTTCCTCCTAGCATGCCTAACAATCCCTGTAAATTTGTAGGGATCTGTCAATAAATTTTTTAGTTATCTTGTGCCAGACAAACAGACAGACACATCGATAGACAAACTCGTCGAATACATAACTTCCTTGGCGGTAGTAAGAAATGACCAGTAATACTGAAAGCTGGCGAGACCGAGTCCAGTATTAATTAATTGTGTCCAGGGGGGGGGGGGAGCGACAAGATGAAAAGATCTGAATGTTTGCAGAAAAATTTACTAAAAATCCTAACCGTCATGGCAGTGAAGCGAATTAACTTCACCAGTAAAGTTTTTGATCCGATCACTCTTCACATTTGTACCGCATTGAAGCTCAGAACTCGTAATGTTATGGTGTCTATAGAACACAGTGACGCCTTCATGGAATGGGGATGTATATAGTGTGTAGCCAACTTGGGATCCAGGCCTAATATCTTTACCTATACCTTAGGTTAAGTGTCATGTAGCTCAGTGGGATTTAGACCAACCTGTTGTTTGAAAACCTAACTCAAGCGAATTTCACCTAGTCTAGCTGAACCAAACCTTATTAATGTTGCGTGTCTATTGATGTTCTGTAAAACACCCAACGACATTCCTCAATAATTGTGCTGCATCCAAAAGCTTGAAGGGATTCATTTGTGTTTCGTTGTATTACATAGTACATTTGTGAGAATAGATATCATGTCCCCAAGAAGGACACATAATAGCTGCCACACCAGCATTGCGTCAAAATAGAATAGAAGTCAATTCCCCAAGAAGGCCACAAAACAGCTTCCACACCAGCCTTGAGTGAGAATAGAAGTCAAGTCCCCAAGAAGGCCACAAAACAGCTTCCACACCAGCCTTGAGTGAGAATAGAAGTCAAGTCCCCAAGAAGACCACAAAACAGCTGCAACACCAGCCTAGTTAAAAAACACAGCAGCCTAACCGCAGCTGTCGACGCTGTGTCCGTCTCTCAGAGACTCAAAACACGATTTGGATAGCGTAGAAATTCGGGACATTCACTCTGCCCTGCAGCGCCCTGTAGTGTCTAGCCAGTCGAGTCTCGTCCTTCCCTCAAAAGGACTGCTGAAAAGTTTCGACCCTCGAGAGGCTGGCCCAAAAACTCGGATACTTTGCTTTTACTGGATCCACCTCTTGGAATAGCTGTCAGTATCCTCTGGATGTTATTCCCATTGGAAAGCTTTGTAGCTCTCAGTCCCGTACCCCATACAGCATTCCAGGCGGTCTTTTCCTACCATGAACGCTAAGCTTGCTCTCCGAGAGGTCTGGCTGAAGGCTCTTTCCAGTTAAGAAAACTCCAAGCCTTTTACCAGCTGTAAATGTGACAGCGTTCCGAAATATCGACTACTGTAGCCGAAGACCTAATGTTACTGACCGAAAATTCTAATCGGGAACGACGTGTAATTTTTTTTATCTAGGGCTAATTCTCTTTGAGATATTCATATTTTACGTCTAATCGTGGGGCTTACCTAACCTCACCTTTGCTAAGCCAACTTAACCTAATCTTACCTAAGTTAACCTATCCTGAACTCATTGAAGCTAACCTGGAGTAGAACATGTTCGACAGTCATAGATACTCGACCACAAAATACCGGCATTAATCGCCACGCTTCATGCGCTTACAAAGTATAAGCGAATTCTTTGTCATTTGTGTTTTTTTTTTGACGGGTTGGTCTCCTCGTACACGTGTCAGTGTTGGTCATAAATTATAGAAAAAGTTTAAGCCTTGTTCAGCAGCAACCCTGGTCCCGCTCCAGCCTTTGACATTTGCAGAGAAAATACGTCGCACTTGCCATAATTATTACTGATCTTTGTGGGTACCTGTCAATCTCTTGTGAATAATCCACTACATATAGAAGATTTTTGCGGTGTGTGCTGTAGATATTGCCAGAAATATCAGAGTACGGATGAACAGGTCGCATATCGAAGTAAAAAATAATTATAATGGATCATTGTGGGGCTGCCGGAAAAAAAAAAGTTAAAGTATGAATTTTGCCGGAGTATTGATTGAGAGCAACGTTCTCTTAGGCCAGGGACACACTTTCCAATCGCATGCTCAACTTAACGAATGAACGTTCAGTTCGAGTGTCGTTAACGCTACCTTATCTACGTCACAATTTTCCATGATGTGTCAGAAGACGTTCGAGATGAACGTTCGCTGATTATTAGTGACTTCTGTAGCGGGTTCTTCCAAGTTTATGTCAATGACATCTCAGCTCTGCCACTTTGACACCTAAGACAAACTTACAAACCACACAAATCTGGATCTACAGTTACACAAACTGTGTTTGGTGACATTAGGGTTGTATGCAGATGTGTTTTTTTTTTTTTTTTGCTGCCTGTGTTGGAGTATTGCTCACCGGTCTGGGCTTCAGCTGCTGACAGTCACTTACGTTTGTTGGACCGGCTTGTTAGTTCGGCCAGCAAGCTGTACGCGGATGATGATCTGATGAACCTGTCCCACAGGAGACGGGCTGCCGAACTTCGCATGTTTTATATGGTACGGTGTACATTAGTGAGATGTATTCGTTGCATTCATCTGTCCCTGGGCTCAAAGTCTATCGGACATGCTGCGGTCGGTCCGCACTTTCTCCCGTCGGAGGATGTTAGGTGCCGAATTAATCAGTTCGGTCGGTGTTTCGTGCCCTGGTCTGTTGGGGTTTGGAACTCATTGCCGGTACCGGCTTTCGGTCGTGTTGGCCAGCAGGCGTTTAAGTCAGCTGTTAATGGCTTTTTGTTGAATTTCCTTTAGCAACGTTTCGGGCTTCCCGGTGTCGCAAAGTGCTTCATATATGGGTCATGCTACCTGTCCGTGGGGGCCCGGGCGTGAAGTTTTGAAGAAAATAATAATAACAACCTCATGAAAGTACTTCAAGTGCACGTTTCGATAAACCGAGCAAGGGATAGCTACCGCAGCAAGCCAATAGGGAAACCTATACGAAGAGAACACTTGCCATGATAGAGCGGACTTTGAAAGAAGAGGGAGAACAGAACAATGAGCATTAGTGGGGGCAGAAGAAGTAAAGGCAGAGGGTAAGTTGGATACACAAACTATGCTGAAGTTCCAAGAATGGCTTGAACATATACGCAACTTACCGTAACTTACAATGTGCGAACTAAACCAATTTTTTAACCTGTGCCTATTTAAGAGTGAAATTGATACAGTGTAGGACATACTGTTAAAATACATTAAATTTCATTCCACTCTTTTGTCTTAAAATGATTCGAGAATTGTTCCATACTGGCCTGAAAATTCATTTCCTTTCTACAACTTTCCGAAAATATTATAGAAACACAAATCACATTGAAGGACTCATCAGAATTTACTCGTTTATCATAATTAAATATTGGTGTAAATTTTAATTCGTGGGTGAGGCAGGGAGTATTAATTAATCTTCGTCCAACGATGATCAAATATTCATCTTTCTGTCGAGTCTGATCCAGTACAGAAAATAAAAACAATTTCTGCCCCAAGTTCACTGCAACAAAATTTAATAGCAGCGTATCTTCCGTAGCCAAAGAAATTTTTTTCACTGTAAAATAGAATAACATGAAATATGCCAATCTAACAAAGGTTTCATACTGAATGAAAAAGGAAGATATATTGTAGTGGTTTTGTATTTGTCATAAAAGCACAGTGGTTTTTGTAGTGTAGTGGTTTTGTATTTGTCATAAAAGCACAGTGTCGTTCTTTACTTTACGGAGAGAAGACTGTACACAGGCTCAACTTGTCACGAACAGCGCATTTATGCAGTAATCCTTTTGCCTGCTGAAATTCACTTAGTATTCGAACATCACTTGGTATTTGATAGAATTTTTTGAAATTAATGGTACGTGCGGTGTTCATTGGCTTCCGTATTTGTTAGCCTCCTAACTAAATTGTTAAAATTAATTGAATATAATAATAATAATAATAATAATAATAATAGTTTTAAAATTAGGCATCAGAACGGGATCATCTCCTTTATCCAATTTATTGAGTATATCATATTGGTTTACTCATACTTTTTTGAATGGTGCTTGCAGCTAACTAACTAAAGGATTAAATTATTATTATTATCATCATCAATGCATTCATTACTTACTTCGTTTTCCTCTTATCATTTACTAGATAACTTTTTGATTCCTATTACACAAAATACGCTAGTAGCTATAGTGTTGACGTTATCCACCAACATTTTAATCCAGTCATTGATTGATTAAACAACTGTGGAAACGTGCAACACGAACCAGTGCATGCGGGTGCCCCTGTTATATTGAAGGTAGGCTTTCAATTTGAATTTACCTTTTTATACGGAGAAACGAGCAGTCCCAAAGTAAGCACGCTTCCCCGTGCACAGGCGAGAAAAACATACGTGTCTTGAGCTACACGCGCTACACGGAAATTGCACATACTTTCGAGGGAGCACAGGAACATAACTGATAGGGATGACTCGGTGAAAGATAACGAAAAATTCCTGATAAGGTAATGCAGACACGCAGCAGTAAAGTAGAAGTATATACTGTTCATACAAAATTATATAGTTTCTCTTGACATGATTACCTAGTGTTGTTAATAAAAAGCAAGCAGCAAGCAACGAAATTTTGTTTTGATATAATTAATGATAGATTAATTGTTGATGTAAGTATAAAGTGCTTTCATCAAAGGCTTATAAGGAATACGATAAAAAGATTTTCTAATTTAATTCAGAAACCACTCCAGCAGGTGTTTAAGAAGGGGCTCAGTGCCTGTTTGGGGTGAGAGGCCCAGTGCTTGTCTGGGAGGAAGGGCCCAGTGCCTGTCTGGGAGGGGGGCTCAGTGCCTGTAAAAAACGGTCGTCCATTGATGTTTGTTTGCTGCGAGCTGTGGCTTTCGCCGTTATAATTGCTCAAACATCTCTTTATATTCCTCATTTCATGCATACGTGGCAGCTAATGAATAAAGACCTGTACTAACGCATTTGGTGTCACATTTCATAACGAAAGTTGCACTAATAACATTTGAAACTTTTCATTAGTATATATTTATTTTTAATACCATAAAATCGCCTTACTCGTCGCCATGCACTGTGTTTACATGCCGTTCATTGTAGCACATAATACCCTCTGACTGGATGATCTCGTGACTAATTATACAGGAGACGAACTTGATAGCGTTATTACTACGGCAAAAGCAAGATTAAGTCATGCAGTGAATAATATTGTTAAACTGCTTGTGGTCCTCACCAAGTTCCCCGTAAGTATATATATACAGGTTTGGTTAAATAGAACGCCGTATTGTTTCGTTACAATATCTTTATTTGTTTTCTCCATAAGACGAACATCTAAAATATTAGTATAAGCACTGAATCTAACCGAAGTAAGACTGAAAAGTTATGCATCAACATACAGTATGTCGAAACGCGTGCTTGCATGGGGAACATTTATCGCACTTGACAAAATTTACAGTCGACAGTGACGATGAGAATACAACTCTCGGTGGGAACATTTGTCGATGGTGAACTTGTAGACCTTAACAAGGTGATGGTGATGGCATTACTATTGTTATTAAGATACACGAGACGTGAGAACGGAGGAAACTCCGTAAGGTGATCAAACTTTCACGCGACTTTCCCGTGATTAGTCATCTAGTAAATATCAAGAGAAAAAGCAAGAGAAGATTAGAGATCACAGAATCATTCTGTTTACAGATTGCTCAAAGCTACCAATACCCGCACCAATAAAGGCATCACCATCAAGACCATTCTAAACATCCACATATGATGGAGAAAACGGAATAGTATACTGGCTTCGGCTTCTTGCCGGTTCCAGGAAAGACAAACTCATGATAGGCACTAGTACGCCGAGTATACCTAGCCCGAGCAAATGGCTTCGGAAGAGAAGCGGCCAGCTGGTGACTAAGGTAATTATATACTTTATACACAACCAATCAACCGGCCGATCAAACAACTATGCTTTATCACTTATATTGTTGAAAATATTGAGTGATTTACAAACGTCGCAAAATATCTAGGTATTTCGACCTAATTTGTGGATGACCCTAAGCTTTTGTCAAAATACCTATATGCTAAGATTCCGTACACATCAAATAACGGAACGATTGTCGTGGCTCTTGGAGGCACCGTCACTGTTTTTAGAGAAGAAAACGTCCTCTCAGAACCTGAGCGTGCGATTGGAAGGTGTAGCCCCGACATTGTAGGAGTGAACGAGAAAAGTATGTGAAGCAATGAACAACACTTCGAAGAAAGTGATCCCCGAACGTTGGGGTATTAGTAGGAAAAATGCATCGCTACTGCAGTGGCTAAACGGTATAGAGTGCTGCTCTCGTATGTTGGAAGTTGTGTGTCTGCATTGCCAGGCAGGTAATTTTTGCGAACCTCTTCTTGTACCGTTCTGACTGTCACAGTCCACTGCAAGTGCACTGACTAACTACATATAAAAATGGGAATGGTCGGAGGAGTGACAGCTGTCATATCCGCATTTCATCTGTTACGCCAGAGCTTTGACTACCTTTGGTTGACTGCAGTCGTGCAGTCCTCTTCGGAGAAGCGGTCATTTACATGGTACATGAATCAGGGAATGTCGATTTTGTAGATGGACATTGCGGTAAACAAGACACTTATCTATTTCTATACGTAACTAAAGTTGTAATACGTCTCCGGCAGAATCCTACTGAAAAATTTCAAGTTTCACCAACAGCTTTTTAGTGCAGCATCACTTAGCCTCCTTTCAACAGAACCAGGGCAAATGGTACATCCCGGTTTAACCTTCATTCTGATGGGAGGCCTTTACTCCAACTTGTGGACTTTGGACAGCAATGCACCTAAGGAAGTCCTCTGTGCAATTACATGCGCCCAGTTGGGCATCTGCGGGGGCTTCCTGTTCGACCACACAACGGTGAGACAAAGAAATGATCACAACGAAACTATTCTTACACGTTGTCTACAATAGGCATCCGCTTATGATAATCAATGCGTTCACTGCAAATACACGTGTTGTTGCAACCGGCATTTTTGTACACAATTACCATTATGTTCATCAGTAATACACATGATGGTACAAGTGACATTTGTGTACTATTTCCAACATGGTCATCAGAACTATACTTTCTGCCACATACTGGTATGTGTTCCAACTCGTAGACAAGGTGTTAAGATAAGCCGTGGACCACACGGTACCCAGAGTGTCCACTCTTCGCAAGTGAGGCTGATGGCAAATTTTATAAATCCTCGACAAGCTTTGTTAAATTCAACGTACCGAGTTGAAGCAAAAAAATAGATTTTGGTGTTGATACAAAGAAAATCATGGTTTCAGAACCAATTTGAATTTTTCGTTACCGTTACAGTGCTTGGCAGAGGTATCTGCTCTCAGAGTGCTCTCTATTTAGTTTTGAGTCAAATTCATCCTTGCTACATAAGGTAAAGCTCGGCTTTCGAGAGAGTTGATGACGCTTCTCTATTAACTAATTGGATTGTTTGATTATTATTCTAAATATCTGCAAGTTTGAGTTGCTTTGTGATGAATTGAAACTCTGGACTGAGGAAGATTTTAAACAATTTTTCAGCAGTTTAATATGTATAAGCTGAAACCGCGTCGGTGGCAGCGTATTCAAATTAAACGAGTTGGATCTGTACTGATAACGCTGACAAAAGTCGCACGTGGGCACCGAGTTTCACATGACATGAAACTGTTCTTTCTTTCATGAATACACTACTATTTCATACCACAGGCGCCGCCCTGCAAGCTGGTGGTGGACGCCTCAGTCGCAGGGGCCACCGAAGTCAGCGCGCAGAGCGCCTACAGGCTGCTCAACTACCGCGACAACCTCAAGCTCTTCGAGTTCGACGTTCCGAACAGATCATGGGAGTGAGTTATGCCCATAGGCAAATAGATTGCTTAGTAACTCATTGATGTTTTCCCCCAACCCTCAATGTATGATTGATTGAAGCTAACATCTCTGGTTCATTTCACGTGATGTGTGTTTGTATCGAGTAGGTGATGCATCAGTCGCTAACCTCTTTGGTAAATATTAATTCTGCTTTGGACTAGTTGCACTTGATGCCTACGGAAATCGCCCCATTAGAGCGTTGATGTGCTTATTTTCAGTAGCACTTGGTTGGCTACAGGTTGGCCTGGGCAACTGTTCTTGTCTCATATTGGGCCAACATGACTGACATATGTTGGGTCAGATCGAGAGGTTGACACGAAGAGAGCAGTCAGTGGATTTGACAAGCACCGTAGTTTCCACATGGTGATATCTACATACTTCTTTAACAAGTACCGCGTTGGGCCCACATGGCAACCATATGGGCTAAGCATTAACGATTTGCTTACCACTTTGGCTAATCAAATAATAATAATAATAATAATAATAATACAGCATTAGAGGTGGTCTACGTTTGATGAAGCCTCATAGAGCCCAAGTCGGCCTCATCCGTGTTGGTTGTCAGGGCTGCATTTAAAAATTGGATAGAAATGATAACTTCAGTAACTATTTGAGCGTAAGTTCAGAATACGCAAGTGGCTGGCTTCAGGGTTTTATATCCATGCAGCTAAGTACATTAAGCAGCGTCAATTAATGAATGGATCGTAAGTGGCAGCTAAAAGCGCATCATCGTTCCCCTGTACAAGGCGTTAGTGCCGCCACACTTAGAAATTGCTGTTCAATTCTGGTTGCCACATCTGTGTAAAGATATCGATAAGATTGAAAGAGTCCGACGCAGGGCAACGAAATTGATACCTCAGTTGCGCAACAAGCCGTATGAATGTCGCCTAGAAGAACTGGGTCTGATCTCTCTCGAGCAAAGACGTCTCAGGGGGCAACTAATAGAAACATTCAAGTATTTGAATGGCTTCAAAAACGTACCTACAACGGGGCTCTTTGAAAGAGACCTCAATGATCGCTTGCGAAACAACGGTCAAAAACTGAAGCATAATGCTCGAAGAATGACCTTAAGTCAGCAGTTCTTTCCGTATTTCATAGTCAGCATTTGGAATAGACTCCCTTCCGATGTTGTTAGTGGGGAGTCACTCAACACGTTTAAAAATCGTCTTGATATACATTGGGAGAGACATCCCCCACAGTTAAGAACTCCTCCTCCAGGAGTTGCAAACTCTTAACGGGCAAAACTTCCGAGACCACCGAGGCTAGCTAGTTTAAAAATCGTCTTGACATACATTGGGAGAGACAGCCTCCACAGCTAAGAACTCCTTCTCCATGAGTCGCAAGCACTTAACGGCCAAAGCTTCCCAGGCCATTTTAAGCTGACTTCTTCTCACTTCCGCTCCTTCTATATATTTATAAGCTCCGCATATCAGAGGCTATCGATCATGCTTGCTGGCATTCATGACCAGCGGTTTGACGTAGATTCTTCTCCCCTTCTTTTTTATTTTTCCCTTCTTTTTTCTCTTTCGTCTTCCATTTTTCTTCTCTCGTTTCGCCATTCCTCTACATCCTACTAACATAATGACAATAGCTCATAGAGGGCCGGGATGTAAGTCCGGGTGTCTCTTTGGGAATGGACCTTTTGGTTCGTCTACTGCCGCCTATCTAATCTAATCTAAAAACACAACATCGAAGTTTGATAAATTGAGTATGCTTTTTGTGGTGCATTGTATTAGGTATCTACTATATGATATTTTTTTTCTATTTTCCACATAAAGTGTCATACGTCCGAGGAACATATAAAGATGTAGGTACGGTATTTTGATTCTTTTAATTACGTTTAATTGATCATTAAGATATGTTAAAGGTCTACTGAATGCAAAAAAGCTGCTTACCGGGTTTTAGCCCTATTCTATGCTTCCATTCGCATATTATTCCTATTCTCTGTTGGTAGTAAAGTAAAGCAGACATTATATAGGCATCCCTTGCTTAGAATAGAGCTTTAAGTACCCCCACAATACCAGTGCCTTCACATTTGTTCTAACTGCTGCTTTTGAGCTATGAGGTGATACGAAAGAAGGTCCCTCATTGGTCTATAAATAGTCAAACTAACTGCTCACTGCCCCATGGACACTGGGCTGCGAAGTACAGCAATATACGTATTCATGAAGGTTGGTACTTCAGTGGTGCTCATTGGTCCGCTGCTACTCTGTACTTTTTATTGAGTTATTTTTGACAAAATATATACGATGTTTCAGGGACGCGTTCCTCTTCTGCCAAGCTCAAGGACTGGTACTGATACCGCACCCTGTTAGCCTGAGGGTAAGAGCTATAGTTATTATAATACCTGAACCTCTAGGAGCAGCAATCGAATAAACCCGAAAAAAGTTACTTTAATATCTTCTGTATAATGAATGGGCTTATTGTGCTAGCGTGATTAGTCCTCTAACTGGCTCTATGTGCTTTTGAAAGACAGGCAGAGCAAGAGTATTTATCTTCTCTTCCGCCTGTTGACTGTGTTGAGTTTGTGGTTACAGTGTTTACGCAACCATTAGAGGTCTCCTATTCGAGGCCTCCTCGGCTTTTTCATACTGAATTGTTTATGTTCAAGTATGTTCAGTAATTATCCATTTAAATTTGTGTATAATTGTTATGCAGATAAAAATATTGATTCAACAACTGAATTTCCTATGACTATTTGTTATTAGAAAATGGTTCTCATACTGTATCTCAATGATAATGGCATCCATTTTGCTTCGTATAAAGTTCAATCATAGAAAAAGCGGTGGACTTACTCTACGTGAAGCCGATAGCGTTAAAAAGAAAGTTTTTGGATACATGTTTAACGGCAGCTGAAGAAACCATAAGTTGCTGAAGCGTTGCTGTTGCCAGGGTTGTAGAGTCGGAGATAGAGTCAGCTGCAGCAGTAAGATCAGGTGGGAGTCGGAGCCAGTAGAAGTTGGAGGAGGTAGTGGGAGTCTTAGCCAGATATTAGCTTAACGACTCACTAGCCCTGGTAGCTGCTGAATTAGGTGCTGTTATTAATGCGTCAAAACTTTACTTGTCGCATAAATGTGCTCAGTGTGAATAGAGTTAAGGCTGATGACTGAGATTTTTCTTCGAGGATTTAACAACTCTGTTGACCACTATCTTTCTCATATGCAGTAGCTATTTAGCTCCGCAGTAGCTAGGCTTCGTTTTTTGACATAGGTCATTTCTAGGTCAATCCACCAAACTCCATACAAAAAAAAAATATGTATATATATATAGAGATTGCTCTACTCCTAACTAGCTTTGGGTGGACAGACAAATATCTATATTTAAAAACATCTATCTAGATTATACTAAATGTCTGTGAACCTTGCATACTTGTTTGCTTATTTATTTACTTGTGTCACTTTTATTTTCTTGTGTCGTGCTTGTTTAAACAGAGCATCTTCGCTTTTAGACGGGAAGAAATTCGAGGAACTAGGGCACAGCTCCATTCTTTCCATTGATTAACTCTTTAATTCGACTGTATCTGTGATACGGAAGTTAAACTGAGCTCGGCCTTAAGAACGGGCATGATAAATTCATACAAGTGAAATACGTAACATATAAATTGACTTTACTTACAACCTGGGTGTTGAATATGCGTTAGATAACCAGAGAATCTGTTGATAGTGAACAGTACGGGCCGCTCCTTGACGGGCAAGAGAGGACAGCCGAATAGCGGGTGGTCTATGACCAGCTAAATAACACCTACTTTAGTGCGAGAGCAAAGATGATCGTGATGACGACCCAACCGGTCACGGGCCGTCTAGTATTATCCTAGAACTCTCTGAACCTTGCTTGCTTGTGTCTTATTGTACACAGCTCCTCCTCTTTTAGGTGAAAAAAAAAAAATCAAGCCTCAGTGGTGGAGGTACGCCCTGGAAAGTTTTAGAGTCCACCATACAATCCATGTCATCATTCAAGAGTCAGATCGAGATGGATATTTAAGGAGCGTGGAAACTTGGATACCAATCACTGCATAGCTACGTCGAGTGCACGAAGGAATTGAAATTTTATTCGCCTGGTCAGTATGGTCTAAAGTGGATATGCTGCATTTTCTGAATCTTGATTCGCTTCACAGACTAGCTTGGTACTTTTCATATGACGATGATGCTTCTTCTGAGCATGGTAGATGAAAGGCAGTACCTTTGACAGAGTTTTTTTTTTTTCATTCAACTAAACGTAATTAAACAGCTTTAACTTAACCCACCATAACCCAACCTATTTTAACCTGATTTTACCCAACGTCACCTCACTTCAGCATCTTACCTCAGCTTACCTAACTAGATCTGTATTACGGACTTATTCAACACACGTTATGCAAGCAAATAGTTAGCAAAATTTAACTTAGTGCTATACAATTTTGCTTACTTTAGTAAAGCCTACTTCACTATTACTAAATTTAGATAATAACTACGAGCCGGTAAATATTGGGTAGAGCTTCGCTTTCCCAGCTGCCCGGTATCTTTGCGTTTTTTTTTTTTTTTTAAAGCGGGCGCCGGGGCTTTATCCTCCAGGGATTATTATACCTGAATATGAAATTGGTCCCTCACAACTCACACCGGCAACCCATCATGTGTAATGCCGACCCTATTTCTTCACACAGGATCGAGCTGCGCTGTACATCCGAAAAAGCAACTACTTCTGGATCGACGTGCAGCTGCGGGCGGACGGCAAGTACATCACGTGGTCCACCCAGACTGCGGTGCCCGACTTTGCCCTCCTCGGGTGGTGGGGAACGAACCCACATGGTGAGCTCTGTGTGGGCCTAGGCTATGCTACCATGTCCTACTACGACTACTTCTGTGATGTAGTAGAGCCTGCCTCCTACACTCTCTTCTGCGTAGGCCATTAGAGGAAACAGGCCTTTTCGCATCCTGTATCGAATTCATCACGACGCTGATATTTTCGGTGTAAACATTATTGGTTCCCCAGAGTAGAGAGCTCTCAGTCCATTCGACTTGTCTGGAATTCAAGACAGAAGCGTAAGTTTAGACAAGCTGAATCAAGTTTCATGCGTTTACCCTAACCCTAAGTTGCTTACTGTCAATAAGACTTCAAAGAAGTCGAGCATATGCTTTTAAGTGGTGTTTTTAGGATTATAAGTAATTGGGCAGCGGATAACGCCTGTAACAAGATTCAAAGTGGTGAAATCAACGTTGTAGTTATAAATTTTGGAAATGTAAATCCTAGTGGGCTTGATTTCAACGCACTAATCAATGATGGTCTTTTCGTTACCGTTGGTCAGAAAAACACCGATCAGCCAAGAAGATCGTTACCATCACAGCACCTTTCCTAAGCGAGTGTTCACAATTCAGTAAATGCTTGTGCTCCCAAGCGTTGCGTATTATTCATCCTGTGCATATTAAATAGAACCGAGTGAGGCCTCTATGTGCCATTCCTAAAATGCTGAATAGTCTATATATTATTAAATGCCTGTATATTTCCGACTGGGAAGGATAAATTTTCGACTGGGAAGGATAAATTTCCGATTGGGAAGGATAAATTTCCGACTGGGAAGGATAAATTTCCGACTTGGAAGGATAAATTTCCGACTGGGAAGGATAAATTTCCGACTGGGAAGGATAAATTTCCGATTGGGAAGGATAAATTTCCGACTGGGAAGGATAAATTTCCGACTGGGAAGTGCTGCCGTTATGAGGTGGATACTGATAACCTACCCAACGGTGCACTCCAAAGCCACTCGAAAGGGATGCGGCTACCGTAGATTGGTATTTTTTTTTACAAGCTATAATCGATCGATGGGTATAGATTGTCATAGGCCGTATCACTCACAGAGTTTGAATCGGTCTGTAATAAAATTTATACACAAATGACAGAGAAGACACGTTAGTGAAAGTATTTAGATCTACTGATATTTCTGGCTCAGGTCTACAGATATTTCACCTCGACAACCTGGCAACATTGGGTCGTCATTCGAACGTGTAGACGCGACTTCCAGGCTGAACATAGGCCTAATATACAAGAGTAAACTCCTCTGTATACACATATAGCAATATGGTATGTGGGCCATAAATTAGGTATGGTTGTGAAAGACTTTGTGCTGAAATACCATAGTGATCCGACAATTTGTTTAAGAATTATTAGCGAAAAACAGTGTATCACAGCCAGTGAAAGCCATACTAGATTTGAACAATATATCTGTACGTAGATCAGATAATTCTAGATCAATTTTAGTGACCAAAAAGTTGACAGCACAGGTTTTCTCCCAAGTTCATGGGTTTTGTTGTAATGTCTCATGATTATTGAATGTATATTGTGATGTCATTTTTTCCCATATGACGGTAGAAATGTAACTATTGAGCTCATCAAATGCACCAAATTAAAATAAAAAAATACATGTTGTTTGCCATTAGAGGTTTTTACAACCGTGGTTTTGATGTCACATCGTGGGCGTTTTTTCTTGAGCTTGGGTTTTATGAAAATCCAATCGGAATATATCTACAGTTTTCAATTGTAAGTGAGCGTTGTGGGTGTTGTTGAAACTTGGTGAGAACATAAAGGGCTTAGCATAACTCAACTGCGCCAAGCAATGCCACCAGTAGTGTGAACACAGGTGGCACGGACACTATGCAGTCAAGGCATAGCTGCACGTTGTTGTACTAGTGTCGCATGAAGTACAGTTGAGAGCGTCCCGCAAAGAAGGCTGTTTAATAATATAATATCGCTCTCATCTCGGTCTTTTCCATTTTTGGAATGTTGCGTTAGATGATTGGATGAAGAATATTAAACTTATGTCATTCCAAGTTGCAATGAACTTTAAACCTTGTCTGCAGTCTAGACTTTTGAACTTGCATTATTTTACTTGATTATTATCTCCAGATTACCTTCAGAGTTTGAAAGCCGAAGTTTTTATTCACTGACGTGCCAAGTCGAACAGAAATTACTGCTTGGTGCACGCGTTCCAGCAGCCAAGTTTGCAGATCAAGAATGATTTTTCGGGAAGCGCCGCTACAACTCTTTATAAAAGGGGGCCAGCTTATTGATGTAGTACTTTGTCCATAGCTGAGGCAGTTTTTCGCTTCGGAAGGCTTCTGAACATCCAAAATCAATGTTTTCAAACTTGGATGAGATGGCAGAGGTTCTGTAGTTGCTAATTATTAGTAGTAGATGTTTATCAGGATGACAGTAATTGACTGTATAGCCTTATGAATCAAATGAGTACTGCGAACAATGTAATTCACTGCAACTATTAGGTATCGGTGTACAAGCTGAAACGCTTAACGATATCTTTTCTGTGTTGTCGCACCTCTAGGAAATTAATAACTTGTATACCTTGAGAGTCTTCGGAAGAAGTCCAGGTGACGTTGCTCACATCACCTCACGTGTGTGGAGTCACTCTGCTGGGTGTCTTCTGTGGTGCCGCAGTTTGCAACCAAAAAAAAAAACTTTTGAATAACGAGGATGTAACCCGACATTTCGCACCCTCCCAATGCCATCTCTCAACTCCAGTGGAGAGCCCCTGATCTAACCGAAAACTGTAAAAGTGACGATACTCTAGTACTTGAACACTCCGGAAATATTGTTCTCAGAACTAATGGTCATATTTCGATGCTTTAGAGCTCCCTCTCTCCGAAGAATGTAAACAGTACATTTTACTTATTATTCAGTCAGAGCTGCTGGAATTGATAGTAGTATGACTTGTTATGCAAACGTGACCAGCAGTAAACTACGTGAGGACAAACGAATGTCTATTCATCAGGTATTGGATATAAATTTCTACAACTTAATTTGTTTCCGAAATTTCTGATGTTGAGAGACCCAGAATTTTGCCTGATATTTTTACGCCATCGTCAAGTTAAAAAAAAAAAAATGAAAAGGTTAAACGAAAAACGTGATGATGCAAACATATAATAAAAATATAAAGAACACAAGAAACATTTTTCATGAAGCTTAAAGGTGCGGTAGCATAGCAGTATTTTATTCTTGCTCTTGTACGACAACAGCTATGATGTAACGTTCAATACTATTTCAGCAAATTACTTGCTAAGTTAGTCAAACCA
Organism: Parhyale hawaiensis; assembly: GCA_001587735.2. Taxonomy (NCBI): domain Eukaryota; kingdom Metazoa; phylum Arthropoda; class Malacostraca; order Amphipoda; family Hyalidae; genus Parhyale; species Parhyale hawaiensis. Next base: position 10,902,099 of record LQNS02278089.1, on the reverse strand, counting down.
TGCTATTTTACTTTACTAAAAAATCCCAAAATTCTAAACCGTTGCCAGGTGCCCGAATGACTGCAACCACATCTTGTCATCAAAGCTCAAACAACAGCACAGACAGCTGGTTAGAACTATAACTATTGGATAATGACTCTCGGTGTCTTCCATGGCAGGTTGATACTGCATTACTGTACAATATGATTCACGTTGTACTTTTCAGTCTTTGCTTTGTGCTTCTTTACATCCAACTCGTCGGTAGCTGCGTTGTGTCGACGGATGCTTGTGTTGGGATCCGTGTAATCTATAAAGATATACAATTCAATAGTCCGGAATTTCGAATTTAAATAACCTGCAATTATCTGATCTCCATACAACCATTCCCCATACATTTCGAGTTCTTTGATTTTTCAGAAATCGTGGTACAACATTTGAAGCATAAAACGTTAGACATTAAACCCGAATGATCCTCAATAGTAAGATTTGTCTATGTTCCAACAGTACAACCTCAGGCACATGCCCAGGCCTCGCTTTTAAGTGAAAATAATGAGAACATCAAATTTTCACCATTATCTGTTTGATATACTTGACTCAAAATGAAAAATATCGTAAATACTGTAAGAGAGTTGAAAAGTCTCCTATATAGAGAGAGATTTTCAGGCGTGGGCTTTTTAGAACTGCTGTCAATACCTTCAACAGTACCTAACTTGATTTATATAGAAAATTTTAGGAAACTCACTCATGGCACTTGCAACACAGTACATAGTTGGTGCATATTAGCATCTCTGTTGTTCATTAAAAATAAATGACTGGAGTATAACTCTTAAGCGAGGCTGTAAACGGATCAGCTTAGACTGAGCCTGCAGCAAGATAAATGTACCCAAGAAAATGACATACTTAACAAGTGCAGTTATTTGGGTGCAAAATTAGTGCCTAACTCTTAATGTTGATCTGTGTCATCCTAACGTCTTAGGCGGCGTTGGCTAGCCGGAAGTCGGGGCATGACTTATCCGTGACGTAAAGCACGTGAGCAGGCCTCGACCCATTGAATCTGGTGTGGGGCATTAACCCTTAATCGATCCCCCCTTTGATCCTTCTCGAGCTCAAATCTCCTCGCTCCGTAAAATGAGAGCTTTAACCGTCCCAGAACAGCCGGGTTGTTTCAACCCGCTCGGTACGATTCAAACTGACGAAACCAACTCTTCTGTCTGGTATTCCAGACATACTTCGGCTCGTGCGCCTAGCTTAACTCGACTTTGGTGGGCCAATCGAGAGCACGTTCATGTCGCTGTCATGTAACTCATTACTCGATAATTTATACATGCCACCTCCAGTACTTCAGAACTGTAAAACTGAAGAATATTACTTTCTCATTTCAAAGTTTCTTCATCAGTCGCTACGCATTAAGGCCAGAGACGAGCATAAGTGAGGTAACTAACACTGCTACACTGTGTTGAAAGAGTAATGTAACTACATCAGGTAAAGAAACGAGGAAGATTGAATTGAAACTTCCTCGCTGCCCCGGTGCCTTTCAGTAGCGCTGACTGGTCACACTTTGAGTTGTGCTCTCGAGTGGTGACCAGTCACTTTCTCAGCTTCGTACGTTCGAGCACAACGATAGTTTCTGGCCGATCTTAAGTTTTGTCTCGTGAAAAATGAAAAAAATATAATCCCCTTGTAACATCAGTCGAATTCTGCGACCCTCGAAACTAACTCACGTTGCTCAGTGAAAATCAAAATGTACTGCGAAATTTGTATAGTAGCTATCATAAACACCGATGTTTTTAACAGCTCATATTGCCACTAATAATCTGTCGAAATTCTCTGCAAATTTATAAGAAGCCGAGGCTTATCATTATAATCTTTATGAAATTATAGCCAGTGCTTGAAAAGGCATTCTTACGAAGTAAGTAATCAACTCGGACTAACTAGCTACGGCCAACTAACTATCTAGGAGAGTGTTGGAGTTGACAAGAAATTATTAAGGCGGCGGTAGTTAAAAGTACCATTACCAATCTCTAACTATTACGACCTGTGCTTTACTAATTTCCTCTAGGTAAGTATTCCAGCATTTCATTTATCAATTTCTGTAAGTTTTGGTTGACGCATTGATAATAAAATCTGTCGAGTAGGATATTATTGTACCTGAGTACAAAAGACATTGCAATGGTGTCCGAAACTAAATAAAAAAAGCTTCTATATTACAAATTAGTCAATGGATAATCCTATACTTGAACTTCTACACAGAGTATTCACAGACATCTTTTATTCCATATCAAGTTTTTAGCATATTTAATGATAAATGGAAAGAGTATGCTGCAGAGACAATTATTTATGAAAATGAACTGTCCGAAACTACCAAAAAATTGGTAAAATAAATGAATTGTGATGAAAGAAGCCTTGGTGAACCACCTTCCCCTTACGAACAGAATTCGGAAACTTCACACGTGGATGCCTTGCGCACTGAACGGAAACAACAGAAATCAGGGCACTGCGATATTTGCAACGATTCCAACATACGGTCACAATTAAGTAGCGATTTTTCTTTTGGCAGCAATGCCACTGGCGATAGGCATGCATGGTGTCTTGATGTTTCCTTTGATCACCTTCGTATGCACTGCGCAGAGCATCGTTCAATAATGGTGTGGACATGAGAACCTATTGGACGACTTCTGTAGTCCAAAACCAGGCGAACGATGGGACGAGGTCATCATCATCAACAACAACAACGAAACTTATATTGTTGATTAATATCCTTGTGACTTTTTTCAGTAAGATTATGGGCTAAAGCATTGTGAAAGATACGGCTTATCCCTGAACGCAATAACCAAAAGCTACACACAAGCAGGAGTCGTGAATTTGATGAACAGGAGCTATATCCAGAAATTTCGAAATGTTGACAGTATTACGATAACTATGAATGAAAGACTACAAGGGAATAAAATATTGCCGCGGCAGACTTATGGACGAAATAGGGCAGTGATCACCAACAATGAGGATTGTTTCACAAAGCAATGCAATGAGTAGATGCATTTTATTTAATGATATCTGCTTGAAAGGAGTTCACACTGCAAAATATGTGTTATTTTGGTCGTCTGACGGAGATTTTCTTGTGAAGATGTCAGTTTAATCGCTTATCACACTTCGTTTATAAACTTGTCCTTCAACTAAAAATTGGCATTGATATGCAGTCAGAACGAGCGGCAGGAGGTACTTTGAGGGGCTGCTCCGCTTCCATACATGTCACAAATTATACGAGTACCTTGATTAAATGTAAAAAGTAAAGGGTACCAAATTCATTCAGTTTTATTACCTAAACATTCCAAACTAATGATCTGAAAGTAAGCCAGTGGTAATGAGAAGAAACATTAACTACTCTATTCTTTCGGGCAATATTTCCATTAAAACACTAAACGTTTGCAAATATACTTCGATTTTCCACGTATTTTTCTATTTAAAATCGCTGGCAAATTATTCCTCATCTCATTATCATTCACTTCTCCATTTAGTTGATAGCAGAGCTAAACTTGTACAGAAATGTCCTTTTTTTAAGTGAACTTTCATCGGTAGATTGCTGTACTATCGGCAAAGTATAAGGCCGTGAAATCATTCCTCATTGCACCAAACCATGCCTACTTTTGTTCGAGCGTTTGGACGTTCGTGCTGCGATCGCCCTGGTTGGAAAACGTACACAGACGTACCCGTACGTTCTGCACACGCTCTCCATAAACTTGGTTTCTGACATAATGTTTCGCTTTGGCACGACGCTAAGCGGACGTTTTCTCGCTACTGAAGGTCTGTCGAACTCACTTATTCTCTGGACAACGTTCATGGCAATTTGTTATCACTAATTTTAGTGCTTAAATTTTCTTGCTAATTGGTAATTTACTGTATGTGTTTTGGGGAAAAGTATTCAATCGTATGTCAAATCATATAAGACTATAGGAATCAGCCGAAAACTAGAGCAATCTGAGTACGCATACCTCCACCGAACAAGGCAATGTTAATAAAAAATTCAAATTGGTCTTGAAACGAGGATTTCTTCTTTATCATCCCCAACGTCAGTTGTGCCTCATGACAGCAATGATAGCTTCTGCATTTTCTTGAAGATCCGTCGGTAACTTTTTTAGTTACGTGCTGAAAAATATTTTGACACCACACTTTAGTTAAATCGCCTCGCCAAGCATCTCCAACATGTTGTCATTTGTGTCTGTTAGCATACTTAGCAAGTTCTAAGAAGTTTATGAAGGTCCGTTCATAACTTTTTGAGTTATGTTGCAAAGCAAACTTAGAAAATAAACAAGGAGACAAACAAACAGGCGAACAAATCAACGTAAAAGTTTGGTCATTTGCTCCTAGTTATAACACTAACAAATCCTGCGAATATAATAAAGATATGTTCGTAAGTTTTTGAGTTATGTTACCGAGAGAAGAGATGCAGACAAACAAACAGTTGAAAAATGGATCTTCAGCAAAAGTTAATCATGTGTTCCTCAAAACGGTAAACAATCCCTGTAAACTTCGTAAAGATCTGCTTATAAATTTTTGGGTTATTTTGGAGACAGACTGACGGAAACATAAACAAACCAACAGACGACCGAACAGACAAACTTGACAGAAACATAACCTTCTTAACGGAAATAATTATTATTATTTTTCGTAAGAAGTGAACTCATATAGAAAGCCGCGTGCTCTAGAGAACACACTGTTTCGTACGAGCAGTTGCTGTCGTGCAGGCGCCGATCTCATGTTATGTCCATCGTCTGCGGGAGTTCATGAAGCAGAATTGATTTTACACGTCAACTTGGCTCATCTGGGCATTGGTTGCTATACCTTAGTTTGTGTGCCTCGGTGTATCTAATATTTATACGTTACTGAACGGTTACAGGTCAATTCGGACCCTTGGACAACTCAGACCCCCCAACTCAGACCCTCCCAACTCAGACCCCCCAACTCAGACCCCGCCGACTCAGACCCACCCAACTCAGACCCCGGCC
>LQNS02278089.1:10870922-10881919 GCA_001587735.2 Parhyale hawaiensis | reverse complement strand
TGCAGTGGTGGCGAAGGGTTCATCAGCCCTATGTGCATTACTGAGCATTTGTCGACATTAAAGCTCATCTGCCACGTTCTGCTCCATTCCATGAGGTGGTCAAGGTCTTGTTGGAGCTCGGCTCGTTTCGTGGCAGGATGACATAGTTTAGTATCATCCGCAAATTTACTGATTTTACTACGGATGTTAAGATCGAGTTCATTGATGTAAATTGAGAACAGAAGTGGGCCAAGAACGCTACCTTGGGGAACCCATGATGTAACTTGCGTCCAGGCACTCGTCTCTCCTTCAAGTTTAACTCGCTGCTGCCGACCCGTAAGCCATGCCCTGATCCATCGTAAATAGTCTCCCCGGATGCCATGGGATTCCAATTTCTTTATTAGCCGATACTACTTCAATTAATATCTAATCTTAGTGATTGTTAATAAGTAATTTTTTTAACTTGTACCTTAAGGTATTTAACTGCTGAATAAGATAAGTAAAATTTCGGATAAAACTAGTTCCAGTAGATGAACCATTATTCTACAACTAAATATAGATAAAACGACACCTACAGCATATAAAAATCGTTACCTCGCAGCATATATATACCGTTGATAATTATTGCTCTCTAAGAATCTGTAAAGCACAGTTAAAGATACCATGTAAGATAGTTATGCATTAAATAAAAAGAATCAATATTCTGCTGTTAAAGATATTTCAAAAGCTATTGCATTGCTGGAATCGTTTGACCAAGATATTTAGTTGTAAAAATCATCATTCTAACGTGAAATATATTTAACTAAAGTGCTCTGAGAGCGCATACCTCCGTCAAGCAAGGCAGCGGTTACGAAGAACTCAAATTTGTTCTGAAACCATGATTTTCCTTGTTTCCACACTAAAATCTAATCAGTTGTGCCCTTCAACAGTGTTAACAGGTTAAGTATTTTTTTTGAAGATCCGTTCATAATTTTTTGAGTTATGCTGCTAACAATCATTCGCACAAACATTAGTCAAACTCACAAACCGATCAACCTATCATCACCAAAACCTAATAATTTATGTCTGTTAACATTATTAAAAACTCCTATAGATTTCATAAAGATCCATTCATATGTTTTTTAGTTATTGCGATAACAAACATGCAATTAAAAATAGTGACAGGCTAACGCACAAACAAGTCATTACAAAAATTTGGTTACTTACTCTTCGTGATATACCTACCTATGAATTCATGTAAATTTTATAAAAAACCGTCTGTAACTTTTTGAGTTATGGCATTGAGAAAACTGAGGCAGTCAAACAAACAAACGGATGGACGGATCTTCATCCCAAAGTTAATCATCTGTTCCTCCTAACATACCAAACAATCCATGCAAATTTCGTCAAATCTCTCAATAACTTTTTGAGTTATCTTGGTGACAGACAGATAGAACAACAGGCAGACAAACACGTCGAAAATATAACCTCCTTGTCGGAGTTAATTACAAGAATCGTTAGTCGTAGAATTACTTCAGGACTGGTAGAGCGTTGGTGTTCCACCGACTGTTTTTCTTTTACTGTGTAAACTCTTTGCATTCATCATCAATCAACGCGCATGACAGGTTGAAATAAAGCGCCACATGAACAATATTACTCTCGCATTTCGACTGAAGATTGATTAGTATTAATCTTGGTCAGGCAATAATTAATTATTCTTTTGTCTGACGATGAGCATACAGTAAAGAAATAGATTGCTGTCGGGATCACTTCCGTTGCCCCATTATCATATAAATTATCCGCGGATATTCAGCGGAAATGGTGACTTGTCTCCTGTTGTAAATTAGCAATCTGTCAACTGCCCTCAAACAAGGATTCTTGGTACGAAAAATGGCGTGTTGTAGTTTCGTTGGCAATGCTCGGTGTTCCTATCACTGTTATTATAATCAGGATCGATGCATGTTTAATCACACCGGAACCGGTGCGGCAAAGAGATGCACAACTAATGGTGAAATACCGAGTATTGCTCACTGCCATTAAACAAGAGTGGAAAAGATTTCAGTGTTGAAAATATACTTTATTCCATAAATGGTTTAACATTTTTCCTTACCGGAACTCAGCTCGTGTAATAGCAGCGCTTAACCCTTAAAAACTTCTTTCTTTAAACATTGAATGTGTACATAGGAGCTGATTATTCAAGTTAAAGCTTAAAATATTATATGTTTTGTCACAATTTATCTTACAACATTTCGACGAACAAAAGTTGGAGGCGTATGAAGTCCGATTATTTAACTACTCTGGAAATGTTGTTTATGTTTCATTTTAAGTCTGAACTATTTCAATGAATCAGCACTTATAAAAGCCGGTTGAGGTAAATTTTATGGTTACCACATTGATTTCCTGGGCAAGGTAACTACACGCAGCGATTCACTTACGGTAATTTTATTTCCCGAAAAGTTACTGTAAGTATTCTTGGCTTAGTTATAGCTAAGATATACGAGCTGAACCGATTAACGGGCATATAATGCCTCAAAATCTGGCGGCAGGCACCTAATATCATCATTACTTTTCGATACTCCCACGACCATGGGCCTGCTTATACTCTCTTCGTGGGAATAATGATTTGGAGGAAGTCTTACAGTAAAATCAGTAATTTGTGGATGATACAAAACTATGTCCTCCTGCCACAAAAAGAGACGAAACAAAATCAAAAAACAAATGTCATTTATTATCTCGTATACAGGGTGCAATGGATACACCTATCGAGGTTTTCTTTTTGCCTTAATTCTAGAATATTGAAGATCCAGTAGTGTGAAGAGCAGGAGAAGAAGTCCGTGATGAGAGTCAATTTAGGATCCTTCATCGTGCATCGCCTGGCCTCTCGGTGCTGGAGTGCTTCACGCAGTGTAAATCCGTAGCGTGCCGTCTGAGGAATCGGGCCTGCAATGCCGAACCGTTGTCACTTCATCACCGAGAGGGTGGTGCTCCAACAAGACCTTGACAGGATCATTTTACCTCATGGAATGGAGCGCAACGTGGCAGATGAGCTTTGATGTCAAAGGATGCTCAGAAATACACGTAGGGACGGAGTACCCTTTAACCAAATTGAAAATGAACGGGACAGAATTGGCTGCTTTCACCCAACAAAGTGACTTGGGAATCACTATTACAAACAAACTACAACCCAGTTAGCAGGTTGACAAGCGTGAGAAGGTAGCAAGAAGAGTAGTGGGATTCATCACCAGAAATTTTGAATACAAGTCCAAGGACATCATCGTTCCCTTGAACAAGGCATTAGTGAGGCCACACTTAGAATTCACTGTTTATTTCTGGTGGCCTCATTTGTGTAAAGATATCGATAACATGGAAAGAGTCCAACGCAGAGTAACGAAATTGATACCTCAGCTGAAAAACAAGCTGTGTGAATGTCGCCTGAAAGAACTGGGTCTGATCTCTCTCGTGCAAAGACGACTCAGGGGGCAGCTAATGGAAATATTGAATAACTTCAGTAATATACCTACAAAGGGACTCTTTGCAACAGACGTTAATAATCGCTTGCGAAACAACGGTGAAAACTCAAGAACAACCTTAAGTAAGCAGTTCTTTAAGTATTTCATAGTGAGCATGTAGAATAGACTTCCTTCTGACGTTGTTGGTGCGGAGACATTCAACGCGTTTAAAAATCGTCTTGACATACATTGGGAGGGCCATCCTCTGCAGCTAACAACTCTTCCTCCAAGAATTGCAAACTCTTAACGGCCAGAGCTTCCGAGGCCACCTTAATCCATCGTCTGCTCTCTCCCGCTACAACTACACAGTTTGACGTCTCTAACCTCCACATATCAGCGGCTATAGATCGGCTTGCGTGCATGCATGATCGTATCTTTGGCTGAGATTCTTCCAATTGTATCTTCTATTTTCAACAGCCATCTTTATCCTACTGACATAATGGCAATAGCTCATAGAGGGCTGGGGCGTAAGTTCAGGTGTCTCTTTGGGAATGGGCATATTGGTTCGTTTATTATCGCCTACCTAATCAAATTTACTCGTAGAATATCCTACGGTGCCTCTTATCACCGAAGTCAGACTCAGCAAGTCAGGATAGGTACAGTCAGGACCCATTATATTGAATGGAGGCATTGCTAAAACAAGAAAACTTTATACATTACCCACTTTTGGTAGAATATTTTTGTCTAGTTATTGTTCTGATGCAATGAAAATGTAGAATAGTAAATCATAATGCATGTTTGTCTATTTCGAGGTAGGATTGTCGTTACGACACGCTTACTTTACTATTGATTTAATGTGACTCTCTACATGGATAAATTTTGAACAGTTAGACTCCCTCCATGATTTTCTCACAGAAATATAATCTTCTTGCCAAACATATGTGGATTAACAATTCTAAGCAAAAATACAATTTGACTTCAATTGAAAAAGCAGTTGAACTAAACACAGTAAAGCTAGATTAGATGCAAATGTAGACATATTATTAAATTCAAATTCTTCGTAGGTGTGAAAATGAACGTTTCAGAAACAATTTGCCCGTCATCAGCAACTCTGAACTAAATAACGAATGATATTATAGAGGTAAATTAATAACAAATGTGAACAGAATAAACTGATCTATAAAACCTAGTTGAGAAGACCCGGTGGCTATCTGCATATAATTCAGTCCGGGTTTAATATTTTGTGAATGTAAAGTAACTCTATGGTTCTTAGATTCTACATATATACTACTGATGGAAGCAATCATTTTTAAATTGTTAATGAAAGTACGTTGCACTATCGCAGTGAAAACCTTGATTACGAACGGAGGCATGGAAAGGGTGGAAAAAGGTATACCGGTCCAGAAACTAACAAGTCTGTCCTCTGCAACGTTGGTAAAAAGGCTACAAGTAGTGGAACCAACGTAGCGCATTCCGTATTTGGAACAATAATAAAAAATGTATACTAGAGACATGCAAAAAATGAAGCAGGCGATCATTCTGACGGGACGATGGATCATTTTACCAATTCTGTTCTTATTGACTAATGTCATATTAAAATTTGGTGAAGAGAAATAGTTGGTTAGCATTAGTAGGAGTTTTGTTCGTAGTTTATACTCACTTAAATATCAATGATACGTATGTAGTCTTTCGATCGTATTACCTACGGTAGCAGCAGGCCTTACGTGCTGCACTAGTGTGTTAAAGGTGCCGTGATCGAGCGCAGAGCCATGGGAGCGATCTTTGTGGCATCCGGTACGACCAAGTCAGACAATTATTATCTTATGCACAGCTACTTATACTTTCTTAACTGATACTACCTAGACAATTAGGGTTGAAATTTCGTCTAAGAGGGTGACATACTGGGATATTGCGCTCATCATTTATAGAGTACTCAGGGTCAGGTGCTTGGTCAGGCTGCGTGGTAGCTGTCATTTCTTGCTCTTCTCTACCTACCTGAATCAAAGCAGGGAATCGCATCAGAGTTCCGTCCCGATAGAACAGTTCCTTCTACAGGTTGATTCCCGCACCAGTACAGTAGTGATGTCTATATTATGATAGACCGAATGTGAGTGATTTATTACTAGGCCGGAATCGTGTAATAATAATTGAGAACAAATATCTTACCTACTCCTTACTGTGTATAATAGCAAGCTATATTGTGTTTATATCTTATAGAGCCTCATAGAGAAAATTTATGTACCTGAATAGTGCCAGACAACTAACTAATGGTCGGTTTCATGTTGATACTATAGTCATTTTAATTGTAAATAGATAATTCTACGAAGTCATAGAGTTACATAGACTCGAAATACGGTCACGTTTGATATATTTTGATATTTCCAGGACGAGTAATATGCTATGTTTTTTTATTATTTCTTAGGCCCCATAAGTTCTGTGAACTTTCGAGTGGGCACGTTCTTCACCTATGATAAGGATATACTACTGCCATTGTTGATGTTTTATTTTAAAGTGAGAGCAATAAAGGTGTTAAAGGTGTACTGTGGGTGCACTTACCTTGACCAGAAATGGGTGGGTAGAGGCGAGTGCGGGGGCTCGAGTTGCTGAACCTTCCGTCTGGGCACTATAGTTCTTAGACATCATTAAACTTCAGTAGGGATAGTTTTGTATACATAGAGTTTACCGACATTTGTGGAACATTGTTATTATCTCTCTTAACTTTCAGGATAACTTGTAACACATTGTTAACTGCAACGTTGAGAGAACGTAACAAGTTCTCCGATGCCTTACCCCATAAAATTACATTTTGGACCAGGTCGGAATACACATTGGCATGAAACACTAATACGCAGGTCTTTGCATTTTACCTGTTCAACAACAATATTGCCGATGCTCAAATTGTGTTCATGCTGCAACTAAATTAATCATAAGACTAAGTATAATTAGCGATAGTTTCAATTTTCTAATCGCATTTGTCGAGCAGCAATTTGGTGAGCTTTCAATTCAAGGGACTGTCAGGTGTTGAACTGCATTAATTAAGTGACGTTGTCATTAACCCTTTCGATCATGACTTAAAGCGCCTTTTTTCCTAACAAAAGCCCCAATTGAAATGCTGTACATACACCACGCTATGCGAGAAAGGGTTAATCCCAATTTGTGGTGATACAGTGACACCTACTATGAACAGTCTTCAAGTGAAAATACTTATAATTCTCCATAATGCGTTTACTTTATCTCCCAATGGAGCTAATTTTGTGACAGCAGTAATTGTACTTGTTTTTAGAAGAGTTTATTACACTATACAGACATTGTGGAGTGCCATCAAAGCATTGTTGCCAACTGGTGTTTTAAAACCCCTTATTTCGATAGAGCTTATTCTCGTTTACTGGATTTTGTCTGTTTTCAGGTGTATTGCATTGCAAAAACAAGCGCTGGACGTCTCACTGCTCTGGAAACGACTCGACTGACCTCTACAATCTCCCAATAGGGTTTAACTTCTCGTAACATAAAAAGAGAAACCAAACTAAATCCTGTACGTACGATATCAAATCCTCTGATAGATCTCGAATATCTGCAGTTAAAGATATATAGACTGTAAAGACAATAGAACCACATTTTAAGGTAATTATAATCTTGGATGACAACTTTTTCCTCACTGTTGTTGATATTTTAAATGTTATTTATTTATGAGAACCGTTCCTACCACACTAAAGGATATTAAATTACATGAATGTTGTGCTAAAGTATTTTCTAGACCATCACAGTAATGTTATTGCGCCAATTTCTTGTTCTATGCAGACTCTTAGCATACGAAAGGTGTATGAAAAGTTTTAGGTATCAGAAAATTATGACTGAAAATGGAGTTTGACCACTTAATTTTCGGTATCATCCCGTCCCTTCAGGGGCTGGCCTCTTGCTCCAATGGCGCCGAATAGATTTTATCTCGGTTTAAAAGAACTCTTTTGTTTGGAGCTTCAGAAACCCTTCGACTACAGCTATGACGTTTATCATCACTTGCAGGATGGTAATCTGCCAGGGCTTTTTCCTCTTGGGAGGAAAAAGATAGAAGTCAGAGGGGGATAGGTCTGGCGAATAAGGTGGATGAGGAACCAGTTCGAATCCGCAATCGTGAATATATTGCCATGGCAACCACTGAAGTGTGAGCTTGTGCATTGTCTTGATGGAAGAGAATTCCTCTTAGAAGCATTCCGGCCACTCTCTGCTATTGTTCTCAACATTTCATCATGAATTTCTGAGATGGTGATGCCTTTCGATGAAGGTGGTTACTGATTACACGAATTTCTGTTTTCTCTATTTCCGCTAAATCCCTGTCTTGCTTCTTGAAAATTACGCAGAAAATAGGGAAAAAGTTTCTATCTAAAAATTTGCCCGGAATACTTACAAAAGGTTGTACTTTCAAAAAATTGTAGGTTTAACCATGTATCAACACGATGCATAAAACTATCCGTACTCCTCTCGTATATCAACATATATCAAAGTGAATGACAAGTTGACACAAAACGTCAAAAAAATTTATTCATATATTTCAAACAGTAATTGATGATCATTCTAACTCTTCAGTAGCGAGCGTACATTACCATTGATCTTTATCCAACAAAGGAAGCCACGCCCCCCCCTCACTTCAGGGCGTTAGATTGTCCCCCCATACCGTTGGGCATGCTAACTTAGCTTAAATACTAATCCTATTAGTGACACATCGTATGCCCTGATGACTGCAAATAATATCTGAAATCTAAACTATTAAATTATTAGAAATCTCTGCTTACAGGTGAATTTATAAAAATTCTATATATAACTTAAATATAGAAATCTTGATATACAGGTAAATCTATCTGATGATGAGAATCGATAAACCATAGGGCAACTTCTGCAACTTCAAAGAAATTGTTTTTTGCTGCATTTTCTGGATAAACTCTAAACATAATTCAGCAAATATCAAAGTGACTGACATGTTGACACTAAGCGTCAGTGAAGTTTTGCTATCGCATTAATAAAAAGATTGATGAATATTCTAACTTCGTAGTGGAGTTATAGCACTGAACTTTATTCAACAAACCATTCCTCTTCCTCCTAAGCGTAGCATTGCTTAACTTAAGCCTATCCATAATAATAATAATGAAGCATTTATTTCTCATATGGATGCTGTATCCATGACTCATAGCTAGCCTCTGACGGTCCGTAAAGAAAATATTTATTGGTAGAAAAATTTTAATTGAAGAATCCTTAGTATGCAGTTAAATAAATAAAACTTGTATTCAATTAAATGAATTGTTGTCTACAACAAAAGATACTTATTATTACATGAATCGGTAAGTAAAAGCTAACTTCCTGAATTTCACAACGCTGTCGTTTCATCGATTTCTATTTCTGCGTAAATTCTAAGCCCACGAGTTTAATACAAAAGTAAATTCACAAATATCGGGGCAAATTACACCTTGACGCGAAACGTCACCCGAACTTTAGTTTCGCATTTTAAACAAAGATTGATGAGCATCATACCCTTCATTGGAGAAGGTGGCATTGATATTCAACCAACACTAATTCCTTTGTTTGATAGGGTGCCCCCTTGCAGAAATAGATGAGCGCCAGGTCCAAAATCGGCTACCCAGTGTCAAATAAACTACCTGCGCATCATCTGTCATCGAACGACAGTAGAAAATCCGCCTATCGTTAATTTGACTCGAACAAATCCTTCACTGTTTTGTTTTTGTTAGTAAAGTGCTCAGTTTTGCTATTTTTAAAATTAACTTCCTGATAATTCTCGTTGCTGTCAAGACCAGTATTGTTCTATCCCGGAAGTTATGCGATCTTGTAGTGTGGATATTAATCATTAGAGCTCAGTATCATTCACTGCTTCCGGGAGAGAAGACCTGGATACGCAGCGTTAAGCCGAGTGCACACTAGATTCGTTGGACGCTACCTGAGCTCGTCACGAGTCCTAGTGGTTTGTTGAGTCATTGTAAAGAAAACGGAATTTTACGGCTGTTGACCGCTAATTCATTCCAAGCATTCCAAGTTTGAGAAGATTTCCAAAACTTCACTAGTTATGCTTGTTAACTGTCAGATCACATGATGGCCAACATCAGAGTAATTTTTATTTGACATAGGATAATGTTTACAAGGAAGCGAGAACATTTTCGAACATCTTGTACTACATGCAGGGAAGAGAAAGCTCTACAGTAAACTCTCCTTCAAAGATACCAAGTCTTAGTAATTGTTTTAACCACTTGCAATCGGAACACGTCTCATACGGTATAATAGCATCAAGCTATTGACTAAACTTAAATTTGATTCTGAGCGATAAACTGAAGGTAAGTGATAATCTAATTATTGTAGGAACGTATGATGCATATATTTAGGCACTAGTCATTTGGAAGCGTCTAGAGTCTTCATAAACTCGTAGGGGGCAGACGTCCCCTCCAGCCAGATATCCTGTGTAAACTCTTCATTTTTTAATAAAATCACGCAACATTTATTAAGGCAAATCTAAAGTCGTGTTTAAATATTTCGTTAAGTACAAGTTACAAGAAATCCTGAATTTTTCACACAACATTCACCCGAGAATTCTCCTGTAACTTTCGTCAACTTAACATATCCAACCGAAATAATGTTTAGTGGTTGTAGGACCTTATTTTTGCACTAGCACCAGAGAATTTGGTAAAACCTTATATGACAAAGTTGGACGCTCAAGCCCCCGTTAGAGCCTTGTTGACAAAGATTAAACTTTTTTTTTATTTAAGAAATATGGGGTGCTTCCACTAACCACATACGAGCTTAAGCAGAACTCAATAAAAATCATTTACGGTCCTGCCGCCCTTTCAAATGCTAACAAAAAGCCGGACAATATTGTTCAGTTTATTTACTAGATGGGGAGATTTTATTGTGAAAACCAATTATTATTCAAAAAGAACAATTTCATAGGAAATTGATTATTTTCTTCGATCATTCATTAAATAGTAGGAAAGGACAAGAGAAACATTAGCAAGTAACACAGAGCTGCGTTGAAAATTTTTTAAAGAGGTTTAATGTTTCTCAGCTGTTCTTATATGCATCTTGCAAGCCGAGTTTGGAAATGCAACTCGTTTTGTTCAATCAGCTCAGATTTTTTTTTACTATTTCAGTTATACGCAAACAAACGATAACCAAATATTATTATTTATGATTTTTAAATGCCATATAAAAAATGGATAATGCACAAACTATGCCTAAAATAGGGCACTACTAGAGTTCATGTAAACTTCAAGATGAAAAATGAAAGTAGTAAGTAAATTCACAGTTTCGTGTATTTGTAAAAAAAAAAAAATAAGGAAGTGATAAGACTATTGCGGTAAAATTAGCCTTCGCACAATTTATCTTCTACGCTGTAAATTTAGAGCATCCCTCTATGAGGCACCAGCAGTAGCCTGCAAGCATATTCACTTCCTAACGGTGTGCTCGTTTTCTTGCCGGATATAAGAATATGAATGTATTTAACCTGAGGGATCGTTATCTGAGTAGCACATATGTATACTATGGTTCTAGTGAGCTCAGTTTCACTTCCGAATCATAGACTATCCACTGTGGTTAAGC
>LQNS02278089.1:10856955-10867287 GCA_001587735.2 Parhyale hawaiensis | reverse complement strand
CGACATAATTAATTTCAACCTCTTATCCTAGTGGTCATACTTATTTGGAACAGTTTTTGAACTCATTTTGAACTCATTATTATACGTACTATTGGTATTTTAACTTGGCATAAAATCTGCACGTTACGGAACGGAATGCGTGCACAACGGCCCTGGTACATCTCCTCCATTGCTCGAATATCCTTGAGAAAACTCTCTCACAGCCCTTCGCTCAAATAACCATAGTTTTTCCGGAATAGTGCCTAAATGCGAACAAAGAAAATGCAGTTTAATGGACTTCCATGCAAATAGAGCTTGGTAGTGTTTCAGGAGCTATCAGGTTATCATCAGGGGTTCCACAAGGTAGCGTGTTTGGCCCACTACTGTTCTCAATCTACATCAATGATCTCGATCTTAATATTCGTAGTAAGAAAATTCGTAATTTGCGGATGATACTAAGCTATGTCATCCTGCCACCAAAAAGGCCGAGCTCCAACGAGACCTTGACCGCCTCATGGAATGGAGCACAACGTGGCAGATGAGCTTTAATGTCGACAAATATTCAGCAATGCATATGGGACTGGTAAACCCTTCAACCCCATTGAAAATGAATGGGACGGTATTGACTGCTGTCACCCAACAATGTGACTTGGGAATCGCTATTACAAACAAACTATCACAGTCAGCAAGTTGACAAGAGTGTGAAAATGGCAAGCAGAGTACTTGGATTCATCACCAGAAATTTTGAACACAAGTCAAAGGACATCATCGTTCGCTTGTACAAGGCAATAGTGCAGCCATACTTAGAATTCGCTGTTCAATTCTGGTTGCCACATTTGCGTAAAGGTATCGTTAACATGAAAAGAGTCCAACGCAGAGCAACTAAATTCATACCTCTGCTGCGAAACAAGTCGTATGAATGTCGCCTAAAAGAACTGGGTCTGATCTCTCTCGAGTAGAGACGACTCAGGGGGCAACTAAAAGAAACATTCAAGTGTTTGAATGGCTTCAACGACGTACCTACAACAGAACTCTTTGCAAGGAACCTCTATGATCGCCTGCGAAACAACGGTCAAAAACTCAAGCACAATGCTCGAAGAACGACCTCAAGTCAGTAATTCTTTCCGTATTTCATAATCGGCATTTAGAATAGACTCCCTTCCGATGTTGTTAGTGCAGAGTCAGTCAACGCGTTTGAAAATCGTCTTGACATACATTGGGAGAGACATCCTCCACAGCTAAGAACTCCTCCTCCAGGAGTCGCAAACTCTTAACTGCCAGAGATTGAGAGACCATTTTAATCCGTCTTCTTATCTCTCCCGCTCCAACTACACAGTTTGACATCTCGAACTAGCGCATATCAACTAGCGGCTTTTGATCGTGCTTGCGTACATTCATGATCGTCTCTTTGGCAGGGATTCTTCCCCTTTTTTTCTCTCTTTTCTCCAGCAATCTACATCCTACTAACATATTGGCAATAGCTCAAAGAGGGCGGGAGCGTAAGTTCCGGTGTCTCTCTGGGAATGGGCCAGTTGGTTCGTCAACTGAAGCCTATCTAATCTAATAGCGGGTTCATTTTCTCGATTTTGGTGGTTGCCTAGAAAGTTGATTACCATAGAAAGATAAAATAACTGGTTACTCATTGCCCCTACCTACGGTGTTGCCATTTTGGTCGTTACTCAACCTATATTTCATAACTCTGTTAAAAGAAAATATGAAATACCTATGCAGGCTGTCTATAATCTCTTTTATTAACTTATTTAGAAAAAAAAATGAAATTTAGTATTCATAAAATTCATCGGAATTCAAGTTATTTGCAATAATTTATGTTCTTAAAATTGGTATAGAATGAAAACCCGACCAGATTGGGCAAAATTGCTTACTTCTCTGAATTCAGCAAGCAAAAGCCATAATATGGAAACACTTGAGAAACCCTTAATCTCAAAAATGAGGCACACCTGAGTAATGCATGATGCAAAATGTAGACCTATGTAATTTTTTCCTAGTATTCCTTTTTTTAATAGGCGAACTTTACTCGTACATTCCCAACAGGAATTTTTTAGGTGATTACTCAATAATATCGATCCCGCTACGGACAGTTATCGGATTAGGCCCCATGATTTTCCGACAGCTCATTTCATTTTTTCCTTACAGAAAAATAATTTGTTGCCACAACAGCAGAAATCTAAATAAACGAACATTTTTACATAAATATATTCATCTTCAGAAATCAAATATAGTCAGTGCAACTGTCTACAGGGAGGTGAATTTAGACGGTAACTATTATAAAGAGCGTCAGTAAGAACACGTTCCAGAATTTGCAAAGAAAATGCAGCCCCTCGGCATGACTTTCATGTTGGTACAAAACTTGTACTTCGACTTGTACACTTTGGATCAGAGCGCAGCTCAGACATCGATGATTTGCGCAAGAGACTGCGTCATGTCGGACGTCTGCGGAGGATTCCTGTTCGACAATACGAAGGTGAGGTGTTACTTAAGTCAATGGATTTTCGTAAAAAAAAAGCATCGAGTCAACTGCACACGACAGACGTTTGCCCTCGGTCTTCCCTTCAGGAAGTTCCAATGTGTTGTCGTGGCTGTCTGAACAAGGGAAAAGGTGCTCTGCTCTCATAAGTTTTATTTACTTGAATTCAAAAGACATCCGAAATTTCACTAGTGACGCTGTGCCTGTTGCTATGATGGCTAACAATTTTAGTTAGTCGTTTGGTAGGCGAACAGCTCTGTAGCATGGATTCAACTCGCAATATGCAAAAACTCTACGCCCCGGGTAATATAGGAAGTAGTTTAATGAAACGAAGTATATAGCCTCTTGTCACTATTGGCTACCTTGTTATAGCTATTATTTTGAACGTAGAAAGAAATCACTAAAGGGTTTTTATAGCATTCAACACTATTTGTAATTTGTAAACTCCCGTTACCAACCCTTTACTGGTGGGAGGCCGGTTCCAAAGCTCCTTACTTGGTGCTTGGGCAGGAGTAGTAAACGCACTTTGTTGACCTTCTCCCACGCAGGATAACGTTACCTAAGTTGATTGTAGTTGTTGAGTGTGAGTATTGTGAATTCGCTATGGCATCAGCCAGTGACAATACCAACCATACTCCTCGAACGTCGCTGCCTTCTGATGATTCTGATGCTGAGTTGGAGTTAAACTCAACAACGAGTCAATCTTACCGATTGGGGATGGGCCACGTAAATAAACTCATCTGTTTCCTCAAAAACTATGACCCCCCCAAAAAAAAAAAAAAAAAACTGACAAGGCAGACCACCTAAAAGAAAAGCAGTTTGTGAAGCTGTACCTGTTGAGGAACCAAATTCATGGACTCAGTCAATTTTTACAACCAAAGTGATCGAATGTCTGGAGAAAATCTGCGAGAATAGAGTGAATCTCATCAAGAAACATTCAAAACATTGAGAGTAATGCTACTAACTAACATTCTGACATACATTAGTCAAACATACAAAAAGACTAACCGATAATCACCAAAATTTGACAATTTATATCTTCCAACATTACTAACAATTCCCGTAAATGTCATAAAGATCCATTTATAGTTTTCTAGTTATTGTACTAACAAGCATAAAATCAAACACAGCGGAAAACATAAGAACAAATCAATCACTACAAAAATTTGGTAATTTATTATTCGTAATATACCTAACAACTCATGTAAATTTAAAGTCAGTCCATAACTTTTTTGTTATGGTACTAAGAAAAAATAGGCAGACAAACAAGCAAACAGATTAAAGGTTCTTCACCAAAAGTTGATCATGCGTTACTGTAACAATGCCTTATCATCCTTGTAAATTTCATTATGATCCGTTCCTAACTTTTTGAGTTATAGTGGTGACAGACAAAAGAATAACAGACAAACGCGGCAAAAACATAACCTTCTTGCCGGAGGCAGCTATTTTATCTGATTATTCTGAAGTGAATTTAGGTTATGACATTAAAACATGTGACTATCGTCATCTTCCCATCTATTCTAGCATTTGTTTAAAAGGATATATTCACAGTTTACTATAAATACATATGATTTTTGTATTCATAAATTATTTCATGAGCGTATCACATATATGAGACACGTAGCTTTGAAACTTTTAACTCGTGTGAGTTCCTGCAGCCAAATACCGTAAGATGTATGCAAACTCCGTAGCTGAATCTGATTCGTGACCTATGCATATGAGTATATCGATGAGCACCTATAATAAATAATTCCCTTTCATTTACGCTACCCAAAAGTTACTAAGCGATTTTTCTTTTTGGAAACCGGTTTTTTTATCACCTCAATATGCCCTTCTGCGTTTCAGGTGCCTCGTTGCCGGCTGGTGGTGGATGCCACGGTGACGGGGGCCACCCGAGGCAGCGCGCAGAGCGCCTACAGGCTGCTCAACTACCGCGACAACCTCAAGCTCTTCGAGTTCCAGACTTCCAAAAAATCCTGGGAGTGAGTTTACCTAGAGCGACTCTTAATAGCCTTTTCTCCCTAAGCAAGCTTCCCACATTATCTGTTCCCTGGACACAGTACAAAGTATTCGAATGTTATGCGGGGTCCCAGTCAGCACCGCTCAACGTCCAACAAACATTTGCTGGAAGGTCAACCGAAGCGTCAGTTGGCTTCCTGCAAGTGCCATTAGCGAAGTTTTGTGAACCTCAGTAGAAAATTCGGCTTAAATGTACTTTACACATTTCTGTTGTTGACAAGTAATCAACAATATGTATGTTTGGGCGCTTAATGGGCCGCGATTGCATAAAAAATAAATAGAGTTTCAGACTTCAGCTGCAGTGAAAAGACCATTTTTTGAACACTGAGTGATGAAATACACAAGTGGTAGTTGCACTAGTGGTGAAATATCGACAAAAGGCATTACCTCCCAAAAAGTCTAGACTAAATACCAATAAGTCGTTTTTGTACAATTTCCGAAGATACAAAAGCGTTTCGGACATCATCGTCAACAATTCTAAAGTTATTAAAATATAATAGTCATACTACATAGTTTGCAACCAAAAAAAAAAAAAACAAACAGACATACTCCTCAACAAATTAAAACCTTGTCAAGATGGAGCAATGACTGCATAGGAGAGCACTGGTACTTTGCATGTCGTCAAGTGAAGTTTATTTTCGTCAATAAAGTAGTTTTGCAGACTATGAACGATGGAGGGATAATAGCTGCACGAATGTTATGTATAATTTGAATCAGATAAATCTGAGGAACAGATTGTGGGTCTTGCTTTAGCTTTTTGGTATTGTTCGGACGACCCTGGAACATTTTACATCAATTTCCGCACCCTGAAATATCTTACATCAATTTCCGCACCCTGGAGCATTTTACATAAATTTCCGCACCCTGGAACATTTTACATCAATTTCCGCACCCTGGAACATTTTACATCAATTTCCGCACCCTGGAACATTTTACATCAATTTCCTAACCCTGGAACATGTTACATCAATTTCCGCACCCTGGAACATCTTACATCAACTTCCGCACCCTGGAACATTTTACATAAATTTCCGCACCCTGGAACATTTTACATCAATTTCCGCACCCTGGAACAGTTTACATCAATTTCCGCACCCTGGAACATTTTACATAAATTTCCTAACCCTGGAACATTTTACATCAATTTCCGCCCAGATCTCCGGTTTAAAGTTCATAGAATTGACTTTGTCACAAAGCTCAAAGTGCTAGGTATGATCTAAAAGTAGCCATCGGAATTGAATTTACATAAATACAAATGCATGCATAGTAGGATTGGATGCCCTCCGCTTTATATCCTGTAAGTATTTAGCCCGAAACTTGCAAATTGCAAAGTGTATCGTCATTAGAAAATATCAATGACGACCGGCTAAACCCATTAGACTAAATGCGAAAGGCGAATCTTGAATTCCGTTTCGGGATCAATAATTTCCGCCATTCCCAGTTAAGAGGATAAGAAAGCAACCTGTGAGCCTAACACAGAAGTAATACAGTATCATAGCAGTTGTTGGGCTGCCAGAAGCACGGAACTCATATCTTGCAAACCACTGTAAACGACTCCCTGGGCCTTACCCAGTAAGACTAATTACTATGGTTTTCACTGGCCGTGTTGCACTGTTTTTCGATAATAATTCTCGAACGAATTGTCGGATTACTATGGTATTTCAATACAAAGCCTATTACACCACTACCTAAGTTTTGGCCCACATAGTATATTCCTATATGTGTTTGCAGAGGAGTTTACTCGTGTATATTAAGCCTACATTAAGCTGAAGCCAGGAAGTCGCTTCAACAGATTCGAACGACGACCAACTTGGGGCGTGTTGCAATCATTCCTTCAGTGTCATCTGTGCTACAACGGCCTCCAATGCGACACAGGTTGGGTAACACCGGGTGACACCGACGAAAACCTTGCTAACTTTTTCGGTCATGTTATGGGTAACACTGCCATTGTTTACGAACAGTAACTATTATTCTGGAAAAATAGTATTACAAAATGTATTACTGTAATATATTATTTGAAATCTAGCATGTGAAGCACTTTTGTGTAGTTTTCTTAACTTTTCATCCTAACGGGGCCCCTGAGGTACAAATATTTAGCGCAAATATAGCGATTTTCACCGGGAGCGGTTGCGTGACTGCGCAAAATGATTGTGTGATTTCAAAACGGTTTGATATTTTCTGGCAAACTGGCAATGCATGCGTCGTCTGAGTGAAGGATTGCGTATCCAAATCGCACTGGTCTGAGTTCTTTCGCAAATCCACAGCGAGTGGTTGGTGTTGTGTTCGTCTCTACATATATAGTATCCAAACTGTGTCCTCCAATACCATCGAAGACGAGCGAAAGTTTTATTAGTGTTCATCGAGGATTAGGAATATAGGTCATTGCCAGCATTATGGTTCCTTACTAACAGTGATTATATTAACAGCAACATGAAAAACGAACAATGCGAGATATTGTTTGGAAAGTACTAGGAAAAATTGCCAGACAATGAAAAAAAATATATAAAAAAAATTAATTCGCTTAGAACACATTTCAAGAGGAAGTAAAAAATAATTTAAATAAAATATACAAAAATAAATAAAAAATAAATAGGTAATAAATAAAAATAAATAAATAAAGTTACGGGTAAAGTTCAGGCCTCTGGATCAGCAGGTGCCGGGTTTTAATCCCAGGAGCATCAATGGTTAACGGCATGAAGGACATCCAGTGAATAAAAGGCCTAAGCTCCAGCAATAGTCCTGGCATTAGCTTGTTCAACGTCCAAGCCCACAATCCTTACTTGAGAGATGCGGGAGATCGTAACGTAAAACCGATTCATTCAAGTAAAAAAAAATGTCTCAGCCAAAAGTGTAGTTGGAGCTGATGAAGTGGAATATTGCGCAAAATGATTGTACAATCTGTAGCATTCGTCAAATACTTTGTGCAGTCATGTTGCACACATTATTTGTATGTTTAAGAGGGCCTTAAAATACAGTTAAAACTAGGCCCCGCCTGGAATGTGCTGTATGTGTTTAAGCTTGCCGGTAATTCCGCGACGTATTGTTGAGGTACTGAGATCGCAAGTCGCATTCAATGTTACACGTGTAACATGACGAGGGTAACACTGAGGTCTGATGGCAACACGCTCCAAAATAATTGTGCGTTTATGAGCTTGGTAACACTGCCTTTGTTTACAACCATTGGCCTTTATACTTAACAATTGGTGTTAAAAAATGTATGACTGCCATGTATTGCTTGAGTTCCTGCATTTGAAGCACTTTTGCGTATTTTTTCAACGTTTTGCCCTAATTTACAACCATGATAAGGCTCCGCCAGATATGTCTAGGTATGAGTTTTCTGCAAATTCCGCAACACTTCTAAACAAGGTGACACCAGGTAACACGCCTCAGGCAGAAAACGAGTTATTCAAAGAAAACGGTTTTCCCGTTTTCTTTGAACAATTGGGCGTAGTTCGAATATGTTGAAGCGACTTCCTGGCTTCAGCTTAATATAGGCTTAATATACACGAGTAAACTCCTCTGTATACTCATGTAGCAATATGCTATGTGAGCCATAAATTAGGTAGAGGGTATAATAGGCTTCGTGTTGAAATACCATCGTGATCCGACAATTCGTTTAAGAAATATTAGCGAAAATCAGTATAACACGGCCAGTAAAAACCTTAGTAATTGTGAGATCAACCCGATTGCGCTCTAGGCTGGTGAGCATTAGCTTTGGTGCATATTTAGCCGCTATTGTCAGGCAATTAACGCCCAAAGCCAGTTGTAAAGCCCCGTCCAGACTGCCAAAAATATTTGTCCACACTGCGGGGTCTACGCTGATCGCTGCAAATATTCGTTGTCAAATCGCAGCTTTGTGGGATTTGTCCAACTTGTTGGATATTTTCGAGCGACTTAGGCTGCGAATAAAGCAGTTTCACCCTGAAATATTTTGTTCCTTTCACGCAATACGAATATATTGGGTGTTTAATATGGTTTTCTTGCTTTTTTTTTAGATATTTTAAAAGCTTTAAACTTTTCCGAGCTCTAATTCGCTGCAAATTTGGCGAGAAACGTGAAACTTTAATACAGTAGTGATACTTGAGAAGAAAACTGAGTTGATGGTAAACCTTTTATCAACGTTTTGTGGATATTACAGTTGTGTTTACGAGACAAAATGAAATCTTCAAACACTTTGTGCTACATATGGGTACCAGAAAACGTTGCAGAGTCATCCCACCTTTGAAATTTATTGCTTGTTAATTATTTCGGGAGTTCTTCTCTAGACAATTCTTCTGAACGTGTTGCTATGCACTCAAAAACGCTACTAAGCTCAGTTCTTAATACGTGTTTTACTGCAGAATCCATACAAGTAGTATCTGCATTAACTATAATTGCTTATTCATAGCTGTGTCGATGATAGAAGTACAGTAAGTTATGAATGATGACAAAAACTGCAGCTTCTTTGGATCAAGGACGTGAATAACAGAGTACTGCAGAACATCTGCACCTATATATAAATACGTGTGCATATGTGTTCTGCGGCCGATGCCCCCCAAGGTCACACTCATATCATATGTCCCTACATAGTTTTCTGTCATATGGAGCGAAAACACAGGACGTCCTACCGAAAAGACTACCGTATGCAGCGTGCTTAAGATTGACTCTGACAACCCGACCAAACGTGTCGCCTATGTCCTTGAACCAAAATTTGAGCCCATTATAGTGGTAAAGATGTATGTAGGTACCAGAGAAGTAATAAATTTACGAGCCCTAGGATTCCGGTGACAACTACATACCTAAACCCAAACCGAACGAATATACACGCAGTAAAATGGTTGTTTGCCATTAAGCAAAATTAGTTAAGTGTAAACTACCTAGACGTTTGAATTTGCGTCAATGCACATTGTCGTTTGTGATTAGCAACAGATGAACAAGAACGTTGTGATGAACAACAGTGTCTTTTACGATTAATTATTATTGCTTTGTTGCTAAAATATTACGTCGTTAGTGATAAGAAACAAGGTATTTTTTATCGTAAAAAACATACAGTTCTGCTTCTATATTGTTTTTTTTTTTAACCAATGGCGTTTCATAGAGTCCAATGACTCCAACAAAATGTTTGGAGGGCCCCAGATACTGCAATCGTTAAACATCGTTTAGTGAGACCAAAAATACTTGACCTAAATTTAATTTTTCAGTGACACGCTTCTGTTCTGCCGAGGAATAGGACTGGAACTGCTACCGCATCCTGGAAGCCTCAGGGTAAGAGCTCTAATGTTTATGGTAATTGAATAAGTAATGACACAAATGCAGTGAACCTTAGAGAATCCAAGACACCAGGTATACTACATTAGTATAATTTATTACAGGTTACAGTACTAACAGTTCTCCCGATGGTTTACTATGCTAGTAGAGTATTAAGAAGCTGATCAACCGCTGTAAATGCTTCTTTTGGTTTTCTGCTGCGTTGAATTAGTGATACAGTTTCGGTGCTAAAGTTAGAGGTACCCATTTCAAACACTGACTTAGCTCATATCGAGGGTTTAGAGCCAGAAGTGGCTATGTCCATTTTTGGTGAAATCGGGTTCCATTCACAAAGTGGGTGCCCGTGAAGAATATCTTTAGTGTCACGGTTGTCTGTGCCATATCTCTTCTTAATGAAGAGATATGGCATAGACACCCGTGGCACTACAAATTTGCCTGGGGCGTAGGAATATGCGCTAACTGAACAAGCGCTACTGGAAAGAGCGCTAATGGAAAGAGCGCTAACTGGAATAAGCGCTAACCGGAATGACCGCTAACTGGAATAAGCGCTAACCGGAATGACCGCTAACTGGAATAAGCGCTAACCGGAATAAGCGCTAAAA
>LQNS02278089.1:10792501-10843681 GCA_001587735.2 Parhyale hawaiensis | reverse complement strand
AAGATGGATTTATTTTAATCCGAAACGTTTGCTTTTAATCAGTAAACATGTTTTATATATATAGCTTGGTTCTCCTTTTTATATTACGATTGAGATTCCCTAGAAATCAATCAATATCTTTGAAAAAGCCATATCAATAAGTAGCAAGCCGTGGCTATGTTGTTGTAATTGATTTTTTCGTCTGTCTACCTATTCGTTTGACAATTTATTGTATTATTTATAGCAATCTAATTCCTTCATCGCACAGTTAACAGCTGTGATCTAGCAAAAAATATTACTCTTCTTTTTTCTTCATGGAAGCCCACGCTCACCGTGTTTATTAAGGAAGTAACAGGTATGAACTAATTAAAAATGTTTGCTATCTGTCTCTCCACCTGATGTCACAGGAGTGGGCGGGGCTTAACACGCTACCTGCGCGTGAGTTAACCTGTTAACGTTGTTCAGCCATGGGTAAAACCATTCTATGTTGGGGAGGTCTTTTTGGCCTTTTTCCATGCTGATACCCGGCTCTGAAATAGGCTTTCGTTATGATTTCCAAGAAAATATATTTTCACTTTGACCAGTTAGCGTAAAGCGAAGTCGTCCCAGCCACGAAGCCTTCATGTTTCTGCTACAGGTCTGCACAGCTGCAGTGGAACACGGACTGTATGAGCTAAGGCGTCATTGAGAGAAGGCTCATGCGACAACTGCATCCCCGACAGCAAGGTCTGTACCCCCACCCAGTAGACAATGAACGACAGGAATGCTGACTTCGCATTATCATTCGCGAACGAAGTTAGAGAGGTGACAATGTTTTCGTTGAAGATGTGAGTGAATATATATATTATATTTATCTGTCGAAACAAAAGTGGTGAAGGAGTTGAGTACTGTTCGTAATTTTTGCAGGAAGTCTGGTGGGTTGTCCTCGATGTGACTCATGCCAAAAAAAACTAGGATTAGCTGGTCATCAAATGACGGCGATGAAATTTTCTCCCACCGCCGGTGTTGGTCTCACTCCACGAGGCGTTCTAGTTGCCTGAAACTTAGACTTTGTTCCCTGGCTCTAGATCGACCTCCCGGCCTCGAGAATAACGAGAGAGGCAACAACTCAAATAATTGAGCTACTGGAGGGGTGGGGTATAATTTATCACATCTGTGTGTCAATATCGAATAAAATCGAAAAAAAGCCGAGAGAATTGAGCTGACCGTTCTAGATGACGCCAAAGTTTCCATGAAAAGAGCCAACACGCTTCTTTCTTTCCCATAATACAGTGGTCGCATATGATATTTTCAGATTCTTTCTCCAAGCAGAAGTAAAAGAAGCTTCAAACGAAAAAAAGACGACTGTCACAACAAAGTAGACACACTGATCAAATTTGGAAACAGTAAATCGAGAAACAAGAAGAGCAACGAAAGATTTTCCGCCCTATTAGTCGTAAGACAAAAAAACAGAGAGGGCAGAAAATAAAATCATGATATTGACAAGATCGATTTGTTCCAGTGGGGACATGCTAAGGACTCGCCCTGTAACCTTACCACTTGAAAAAAAATCCATTTTTCGTGCTGAGGTTACGACTACAAGTTCGGTACTTCAATAGGTGAAAACTACTGAGATGTTCATAAAGGACTTCAGAAACTGAAGCATCATATCGACTAATCATTACTCAACTAACACTGTTGTGCCTTTAAAATTAAATACTGCAAATAACTTCAACCAATTCCGGTCTTTTCATTTTCCTTAAAGACTCTTTCAACTATTAGCCACAAAAATGATACACGTGGGTTAGATTTTCATATTAGTGCACAACCTTTACTTCAACTTGTGGAAGTTGGATCACGAAGAAACAGCCGAGACAGCACAGCGCTGCGCACAAGCGTGCGCGATGTTAATGGCAATAGCTCATAGAGGGCCGGGGCGTACGGTTTGGCGTCTCTTTGGAAGTGGGCCTATGGGTTCGTCTACTGCCGCCTATCTAATCTAATCACCTGAAGCGTTACAGGCCGATGGTCCAATTCCGGAGTTCTCTCTTAGCCAATAATAATACACCATTTACTGTTTCCATCAGCTATTATAATATCATAAAGCACGATAATATGTAGCTAGAGCACTCTGAGAGCTCTTACTTCATCTAAGCACTGTAATGTTGACAAAAAAAATCGTATTGGTCTTAAAACTAGGATTTCCAAAACGCGCTCATTTGTGCCTATTAACAATAATAATAACAGCTTCTGTGACTTTCTTGTAGATTCGTCCGTAACTTTTTGGGGCATATCGTGACAAACAGTAAAACAAACATAACTAGAGCACTCTGAGAGCGCATACCTCCGCCAAGTAAGCCAACTGTAGCAAAAATTCAAATTGGCTCTGAAACCATAATTTTCTTTGCATAAACTTCAAAATCTGATCATTTGTGCCTTTTTATATTAACAACAGCTTGTTCAATTTTTTTGAAGATCCGTTCATAACTTTTTGAGTTATACTGTTAACAAACGCTATGACAAATATGAGTCAAATATACAAACAAACCAACCGATCTGCACTAAAATTTGATCATTTATGTCTTTTACCATTACTAACAACTCTTATGAATTTCATAATGATCCATTCACTATTTTTTGAATTATTGTGCTAACAAGCATAAAATTAAAAACAGTGACAAACGAACGAACACACGGACCATTACCAAAATTTGGTCATCTACTCTTTGTTATATACCTTACAACTCATGTTAATTTCATCAAAATCCATTCATAACATTTCGAGTTATGGTATCGAGAAAAATGACGCAGACAAACAAACAAACAAACGGATAGACATATTTTCACCAAAAGTTAATCATCTGTTCTTCTTAACATACCTAACAATCCCTGTATATTTCATTCAAATCGGTTCAAAACTTTTTGATTTATCTTGGTGACAGACAGACAGCCAGACAAACAACCAAACAAACAAATAGACAGACAAACACGACGAAAACATAACCTCCTTGGCGGAGGTAATTATTTTAGTCAGAGTCCCAAACAAACGAACTGATTAATAAAATTTGGTCAGTGTACCGTGTTTTAACATTATATTCTGGCCTGGTGGTATATTATTGCCTAGAAGTAATACTGGCCTGGTGGTATATTATTTCCTCGATGTAATACTGGCCTGGTGGCATATTATTGCATGGGAGTACATACTAGCTCGTGGGTATATTATTCCCTGTGGGTATATACTGGCCTGGTGGTACATTATTGCCTGGAAGTATATACTGGCCTGGTGGTATATATTGCAAGAGAGGATATGCTGGCCTGGTGGTATATATTGCATGAGAGTATATACTGGCCTGGGGTATACTGTATTATTGCATGAGAGCATATATACTTGCCTGGGGGTATGTTATTGTATGAGATTATATAATGACCTGGTGGTATATATGCATGACAGTATATACTAGCCTAGTGGTATATCAGTGCATGAGAGTATATACTGGCCTAGGGTTTATTATTGCCTGGAAGTATATACTCTCCTCCTGGTGGTATATTATTGTTTGGAAGTTTATACTGGCCTGGTGGTGTATTATGGACATGAGAGCATATACTGGCATGTAACTTTTTTTTTCTTTAACTAACACGCAAAGTTATACGGCTCATAGCATTGGCTTTAATTAGCCTGGCCCGATTGCTCCTAATAGTGTCAAAGATTTGTAAGTCACTTGTTTCAATATGTAAGCCGCTGGTATAGATTAGTCAGCCCTTGGTTAGATTTGTCAGCTCCTTGTCTTGATATATCAGTCCCTGGTCTAGATATGTCGGCCTCTGGGCTACATGCAGCTGTACGACTTTTAGAAGAACCAAAAATGCAAAAAAAAAAAAAAAAAAATTAGTGCTGCCAGCTAATGCTCGTACCTGAACGAGAGTAATGCAGATTAGCACTCAAGATTGCCATCGTGATTACACTGCACCTAATGCCACTACCACTACAGCACTCTCTCAACACCAATGTACATGAACGACGTTAACAAAGATCAGCAATTTGCAATAATATCGGGGTACTTTGGTCTCAAATATTCTTCCATCTTGTATCGATTACCTAGAGTCCAGTTTTCTTGACGTGTTAGGATAATGCTGGTGAACTGAAACTACGTGCCTATTTTCGTCCTGACTCCCTGGTTAAAGCACTAATGCGATGCATGAAGTACTACTTTTCGTGGCAAAGGCAAGAACCAAAGTAACGGACTTGGGGAAGATTAACATACTTTTGGGCTGCGGCAAACATATCTCAGTGTTTCAATGTGAGCAGCTGAGTGAGGCTGGCGTACATGTTGTCGGACATGGAGCATATGTGTGTATTTTTGATATAGGTATCATAGATTATTAGCATTCATGTGTCTGTTAACTGCTCATAGTTAGGTATCATTTGATTTATAATTAAAGTTTGAGGTCTGGATGGCAATGATTTTTATTTATTTACTTAATTTGTTTATTTTTCTATTTTTTCATTTATTTATTTCATTATTTTTTTCCCCACTAACTTCAATGAAAGTTGTGAATGGAATTTTGGATATTCTTTTAACTCTCGGGAGTAGGATACTGTTATTTAATACTTGGGATGTCATAAAAAAAAGTCGCAGAAGAGTGTGTAGACGTAATTAGCTGTAGATATAAATAGCTAAGCTCAACATGCTGCCTATGCACAATACTCTGCAGCCCCAGCGACAGAGTCCGCCGCCTCTCAAGCTGCGCTGTTCTAATAATATTTACAGACCCTGGCACAATGACCACCACCGATTATACCGTGGCGATGGTTTGTAGACAATTGCCATCAAAAAGTACGATATTACGATGGAACATTGCAAAAATCCATCGGCGATAGCGATGTTCGAATTAAAATTGCATCAAACAATCGGTGATGGCCATTTTCTCCATCGACGATGGTGTCATGAGGCAGAAATAGTCCGATGAAATGACTGAACATGCCATCGGCGATGGCATACGATGGGCATCGTCATCGGTTGTACTTCCGATGCCGATGAAATAAGGCTAAAACTACAGGAAAACAGTCTTACGAGTTTGAAACATTCATTTTTTTAGTAACATTTAGACAAAGAAGGGGTTACAAAGTTTATTTAATACGTTTTCCAGATCTAACAATGCCAATTAGTAACCTGGGCCTTACACTTTGCAACTTTTATCAGCTAGGAGTAGTTTTACTTGGGTTATAAGTGATGCTTTTTTTATTCGATGTTTGTGGTATGAGCTTTTTTCATTTTTGAAATGTGTAAATGGGATGGTCCATCGCCGATTGTGACGCCTAACGATGGCCATCGCCAACGGTTGTTGTATGTCATCGCCGATGAAAATAGGCGATTTTCGGTTCCGATACCGATGGAGTGAAGGCATTGCCATTGTAAAAACGAAGCGATGGCCATAGTACCATCGATTTTGCTGACGTACCATCGTAACATAATCGAAATGCCGACCTCTGAATATTTATATATAACCACTCGCTGACCACCGACGACCATTTGGCTCCCTCAGTTTAAAAAAAAAATAGTAATATTGAAGCAATTTGTCACATCAGCCCAAGTAATCATCATCGTGATTACATCACTTGACAAAGCGTTTCGTCGATGTGCGTTCATACTGGATGGTGTTGTACCTTGTGATCTGGCGCATCGTCGCAGAATCTCGTGGGGTGTGCTTTCTCTCTAAAATATGTAATTGCCCTAGTAATCCACTGTTAGTTTTTCGTTCGGAGTCGTTTGTTCGGGTGAGGTATACTCGGCGTATTGATGCTCTTCATGAATTTACCTTGGGACCGTTACCATGCCGTACGGGCCAGTATTCTTCTCGTTCGTTTTTTCATCATGTGTGGATGTTTGAAATGGTCTTGATAGGTTTGCCTCTGCTGGTGCGGTATTCGCATCTTTAAGCAATTTGCTAACACAGCTGTTCTGTGATCTCTGATCTTCTCTTTCCTTTCTGCTTTTTTTTTTTTGCTTACTGGGATGGTTGCGTAGGGGTTTGTTAACCGTATGGAGTTTCCTCCGTTCCCATGTCGTCGGTCTAGTGAATCTTAGTTATAATAATCAACGATAGAAGGCTTATCCGATAACTACGCACCTCGGCCAGCAAGGTGAGCAGCTCCATTCCATTGGGCTAGGTAGATTATGAGCGACATAAATGCTCACCAGACATTGCTGAAAACCAAGAATTTTCTGACGGTACTTTCAGTCCCCCCCTCCCCCGAGACAGAAATGAAAGGAGAAAGGAGTTTCTTAAGAGAAAAAAAGATGAGTAGGAGTGCTGTATCAAATTAGATACAATCACCGAACATGGGACTAGTAAATCGAGAAACAAGAAGTATATTTTCCTTCTTATCAGTATCAAAAAAACCTTGCGAAAAGAAAACAAAAATATTCTGAAGATTGCTCTACACCAGTGGGGACATCCCGAAGGTGCGCCTCTAAATCTCTAACCTCCCTGCCAACAAAAAAAATTCCCAATTTCTTACTGAACTTCTTCCCAAAGCGCAAGCATCTCTAGAGTTCACCAGGAGTTTCACGATTTCAATTACCACATCATGTCATCTAATCCTTATTCGTCTGACACTATTGTGCATTTAAATTAGAATATCGAGACTTGAACCACTTCCAATTGCTTTCTATATTATTTTTTATAAACTACTGTGAGTAACAGTATCCTACTCGCGGCGAGAATGATCCACTTAGGTTGGTCTTTCATGTTGGTGCACAACCTTTACTTCAACTTATGGACGGTGGACCACGGAGCAGCTGAGACACCACAGCGCTGCGCACAAGCGTGCGCGATCCTGGAGACTTGTGGAGGATTTGTGTTCGATGATGCCACGGTGAGATAATATTACTGTAATTACTGAATACCTAGAGAAAACTTTCAGCTTGTAGTTTTTATTTGTTAGTAATGAAACTTAGAATGCTATAAGCGGATCTCCATAAAACTTGCAAGAATTGTTAGAAATGTGGAATGGCACTATCGAAGAAACATAGGGGATGATCAAGTTTTTTCCGTTTGTGTATTGGACTATATGTTTGTCCTAGCGTTTATCAGAGAATAACTCAAAAATTTATGGCATATCTTAAAAAATGCAGGAGCTGCTATCAATATAAAGAGACAGAACTGATTAACATCTTGTGATCATATGAGGAAATCCTGGTTTCTTGACTAGGTTGAATTTTTTGTTGACTGTGTCTTGGTCAGCGGAGGTATGCGCTCTCATAGTGCTCTAGTTACTATTATTATCACAGACTGTGTGTATGTCTGTTATTGCAACATAATTCATAAAGTTATTGATGGATCATCATGAAACTTACAGGAACTATCGGAAATATTAGTGAAAGGAATAGATAAATTCAAGCGGGGTGATGATCTGAATGAAATCTTGCAATCTAGACCATTTTAGAATCTTATCGTTAAAACGAATACTCGGTAGCTATCAACGACAATGATGAACGAAAGCAAGAAACAAGAGGCAACATTGGACATGCAGTACATACGGGAATATAAAATTGTAACATATAGAAGTCAGCCTTTTTTTTAGGAGAGGAAGAAGAAAAATTATCATTAGGAATGCATAAGGAAACAAAACGAAAATTGGAAAAAATATCCTGAAACGCTTTCAACAAAACGATTTCATACTAAAAAAGTAAGCACCAAAAGTAACTAATTCATTTCCCACACATGCATTTCAAACTGTGCGGTGCAGTACATTTTTATCATCCTTTTAGTTGGTCTGTGCAACAAATAACTGCTATAGTACCAAACTACCAGCACCAAGTATGACGAAAACACTGGCTAATTCCTCCAAATTAGTACTTGGACCACAGTACGTACCTCTCCACTAGAAGAATTGTCATGAAAAGAAGTTATTTTGTTGTTATGTATCTCTAATGAGGCTCATGCTTAGACATATACGATTTCACCCAACAGGCGCCGCCCTGCAAGCTGGTGGTGGACGCCTCAGTCGCAGGGGCCACCGAAGTCAGCGCGCAGAGCGCCTACAGGCTGCTCAACTACCGCGACAACCTCAAGCTCTTCGAGTTCCAGACTACCAAGAAATCCTGGCAGTAAGTTACTGGCATCTAAAGTCTTACAAACAGCGACATAAAAAGCCAATTCAAAATGAACTGTAATATTTTAGATACATGATATTTCACTGCCAAAAACAGTGTTGTATAAGTTCTAAACGCGCAAGTGCATATTCCAAACGTGAAATATCAAGATATTAGGAACACTCATTAAACTTACTACGGCGTGTGTGGGCTACGTTTACGTTTAACCAATCTCTCAGTGCCTGCTGTTATCCTGAAACATTGCGTCTGTTGGCTCCTTAAATCTTGTAAACAGTATAGCTCTTGTAATTTAAAACACGTACAATACGTACACAGATGTTACCGATGAACTTTTGTACCGCTCACCAATATGGGCTTTGAATAAACGCATAATATTGGCTGCCCAGTCGACAAAGTGCATTGATCGCGTACCGCCTCGAAATGGACGAAGCGAGGCTTTTGACTACTCTTTGGTAATGGATCACTTAATCTGTCTGTTATTAGTAATAATGTACTAAAAGCTCTTAACTCCTTGAAAATCTTTTCTGGCAGATCATGACGTTTCCGTGTGTAGAATTGCAATTCTACGTTCTTATTATGCTCATGACTCACTGATCGCCCTAAAAGTTAATTATACTGGGCATGAGGACGTGCCATATTGACCAGAAGCACTACTCAACTACATGCCCTGATCTAACAAATACCACAAGCCTGTATTAATGACGTTCATAATCTTAGTTATTGTATGTTAAATTTATACCCCGCTCATACCTATCAAATCTTGGACGGCAGACTATACCCATTACTTCATGAAGTGCTGATGCTGCAAACTAACATGTAACATGGCAAATTTCATGCCTCTGAAGTAGAGTGTCAACTCGAATCAATATTGCATGAAGCATCTAATTTTTTCAGCCCCGTGCTTCATACGGAGGGGGAAATTAAGTGCTCGTCCAAAAGAAAAAGTTTAACATTTTTATTCGCAAAGTATTACCTGAACAAAATGAGAATAAATTTGCCGTGTAAGATTGCGTACTGCTCATAGATGCATATGAAAGTAAATGATATTCAATGTTCAAAAAAATATCTCACTATCTTGATTTTCAATGGTGACGAAAATAATCGAACAACTGAAAAAAAAATTTGTTCATTCAATACTTTGCAGCAAACCTATATTAACTTCAACGGCAACCAGTCTAGTCCTGTAGGCTATAATTATTGATTTGTAGACTTCAGTATGTATTTAGTCCCAATCTTCCTGGCAAATTGTTTTCAGATTTGTAGCTTTTGTTGGACTGCTCTGTCGGGGTTCAGTTTTCAACTGTCGCTACAAATGCTCGATTGGACTTGAAATTAAATCGGAGGACTGACCCACCCATTGAAGATGCCAAAGTTGTTTTCATGGAGTCACTTCTTCGTAGTAGTAAGATTGGGATCATTGTCTTGCTGGAAAAACCAATCAGAGGAAAGCCCAACGATCTCCACGGAGAGCGCTAAGAAATTTCCCTTTGGATATTTTGTTAACATTTTTCTCCATTCATTTTATCGTCTGCATAGCAGTTTATCAGCACCTCTCGCAGAAAAAGAAATCCAAAACCACGATATTACTACCAGCAAATTTGGCACTTAGTATAGGTATAGTCTTCCTTGATTCGACGTTTCATCGTCTTTCCTCCTTACCTAATTCACAGAAGTAGAAACAAACAACTCAAACTGATCTTCAACTGTCCATGAAACTCTTTCCCAACAAAATCTTGACTAATTTATGCTCTTTTGCACGATTTCAAAAGCAATGGTCTCTTCTAGGGTCTGCGCAACTTTAGACTGTTTTTATATAGTTCGTTACCTCCTCCAAGGAGGTTATGTTTTCGTCGGCTGTGTCTGTCTCTATTATTCTGTCTGTCTGACACCAAGATAACTCAAAAAGTCATGGACGAATTTGGATGAAATTTACAGGGGTTTTTAGGTATGTTGAGAGGAACAGATGATTAACTTTGGTGAAGATCCATCCGTCAATCCGTTTGCTTGTTTGCCTCATTTTTCTCATTGCCATAACTCAAAAAGTTACCAATGGATTTTTATGAAATTTACCTGAGTTGTTGGATTTATCACGAAGAATAAATGACAAAAGTTTTGTATTGATCCGTTTCTTCGTTCGTTTGTCACTGTTTATGATTTTATGCATGTTAGCCCAATAACTCAAAAAATATTGAATGGATCTTTATGATATATATAGGAGTTGTTAGTAATGTTAATAGACATATATGATTGAATTTTTGTGCAGAACGGTTGGTTGGTTTGTATGTTTGCTCATGTTTGTCATATTGTTTGTTAACAGCATAACTCAATAAGTTGTGAACGGATCTCCAGAAAATTACTGAATCTGTTAACACTGTTGAAGGGCACAAATAATTAGATTTTGGCGTTGATACAATGGTATCAGAACCAATTTCTTTTTCGTAACGTCTCCTTGCTTGGCGGAAGTATGCTCTCTCAGAGTGCTCTTGTTAGCTATTGTTCGCTTAGTTGCGTACACTCTTGATAATCGTAAATCATTTCGAAGATTTTCTCAGATGGCCATGGATTTTTTTTAATCTAACATCATTTTTTTCTCGTAATCTTAAGGCGATCTTTCTTGGAGTATCTATTCTGCATTGGATCTCTTCAGTTCCAAGTTTTCAAAGTCTTGTTATATACGAAGTAATTGTGGTACATGAAAGGTTTAGTTCCCTGGATATCTTTCTGCAACTTTTTTCATCTTCCACGGCCTAACATTCAGTTCTTTTGTGCATTAGTCAATTTCTTACGCCCGGTCATACTTCGAACGGCTGCTCTCCATACTTTAAAATATCCCAACTTTCATGTGAATCTTCATTAGAGTTCTTGAAAGTAATCTAGATCAATCTACAGTATTAATTTTTCATAGTTTCATCAAAATATGGCTCAGTGAAATGAAAAACAATTACTGTATGAACACTGTTCACTGCCAGGACCTGAATACGCATATATTTTCTATATATAAATAAATTTCTTGTTTTTATTAGCAGCACTATTGTTTGTGTTCCTCCTTGCTGTAAATGTGATCAACGACCAGTTTGTTGGTGTAGCTTCTTCTTCTGATTGCAATTTCGCTCTTCCAGCGATACTCTGCTGTTCTGCCGAAATCAGGGAATGAAACTCCCTCTGTATCCTGCCAGCCTGAGGGTAAGAATTGAAGTATTTTAAGTAGAGAGGCAAGCAATATTATAAAGGAAGATACAGTGCCTAGACATAAGTATTTGTGTAACTATATTTTTTATGTATTTTTAAAAATTCAGGGTCTGCTTTAGGATTATTACTGGAAGTTTATATAACATGTATATAATAGACTATTTAAACAGAACAGTCAAATGTGCACTTATAACAAGTAAATTTAACACAAGTTAGAGTAATGAGGGACAAAATTATTTGACCAAAATAAATATGATGCTGAATCTATGATATTTAATAGTATAATATAAATAAAACAAACCACAGCCGGCGCAATCATCACCTCTCTAGACCTCGTTGAAGTCGCGCACACTCTCACTACAATGCCCAGAATTAAAGAAATCCCTGCAGCTACTCGTAAACGGATAATTCGACTTTGTAGTGAGGGATTAACTTATAAAGTAATAGCAGAACGTGTCAATGTTTCTTTTTCAATGGTTGGAGCAATAGTCCGCAAGCATCAAGTGATTGGGGCGGTCTCCAACCTGCCAGGAGCTGGAGCTCCGCGTAAGATAGTGGGTCGTCCTCGGCGCTACATGCTACTTAAGGTGACTAATGACTCCATGACAACTCGTGTTGACCTTCAGAGTGAACTGGCGTCGCAGGGATTGCATGTCAGCAAGAAAACTATTGTTAGGGAATTGAACCGTACTGGCATTCATTCTTATACTCCTCGCAAAACTCCTCTTCTTACAGCAAAACATGTCAAGAGCCGCTTAACATTTGCCAAAGACCACCGGGACAAGGAAATGAGTTTTGGGAAGGGGTTATATGGTCTGAGGAAACTAAAATAGAACTTTTTGACCGAAACGAACCTCGGCATGTAAGGAGGAAACGTGGTACTGCCTATGACCCCAAGAACACCATCCCCACCGTTAAGCATGGAGGGGTCAGCATCGTGATATGGGGGTTACTTTACTGCCCATGGTGTTGGAAATCTTCATATCATTGATGGCAAGATGGATAGTTTCATGTACAGGGAGACATTAGAGAAGAAGATGCTTATAAGTGCCAAAAAATTCTACGGACGGCGCAGGTGGACCTGCCAACAAAACAACGAGCCCAAGCATACTGCGAATTTAACGAATGAATGGTTTCAAAAGAAGAAAACAAATGGTATTCCATGGCCTAGCCCAATTACCGGACCTTAATGCAATAGAAAATATGTGGCGTCTTTATAGACCTGGTGTCCACAAACGTTGTCCCAAAAACCGCACTGAATTAAAAGTTATCTGCATGGAAGAATGGAAAAAATCCCATCAAGTGAATGTGAAAAGTTAATTTCCAGCTATAACAATCGTCTCAATGCTGTTATTGCCAATAAAGGTCACGCCACCAAGTACTAATGTCATAATTTTTTTTTTTGGTCAAATACTTTTGTCCCTCATTATACTTTTGCTTGTGTTAAATTTTCTTGTTATAACTGCACATTTGACTGTTCTGTTTGAATATTCTATTGTATACATGTTATATAAACTTCCTGTATTAATTGTCCTTAAGCAGTCCCTAACTTTTTCATAATACATAAAAAATAAAGTTGTGCAAATACTTATGTCTAGGCACTGTAT
The DNA here is from genome assembly GCA_001587735.2 of Parhyale hawaiensis. Classification (NCBI taxonomy): domain Eukaryota; kingdom Metazoa; phylum Arthropoda; class Malacostraca; order Amphipoda; family Hyalidae; genus Parhyale; species Parhyale hawaiensis. Next base: position 10,830,810 of record LQNS02278089.1, on the reverse strand, counting down.
ATTCTTGAAAATGAAGTCGATTTCCTGGGTGAAACTCATGTAATTACTCTCTCTCGTCACTCTAGGCCCTCATTATCGCTTCAATGGTTATACGGTTGTAGTCGTTGTGATGATGCCAGGAAGGGGGGGGGGGAATAGAGGGAGATAGGCAAATAAAGGTCTAGAAAAAAAATAAAAACAGAGACCACGCGTGCAGCTCCCTCCCCTTCCCAGAGATGCGCAGGAAAGAGGGCCTTCGGAAAACGGAAACACGTTGTACACGAATAGATGGGAGACTTTTTGTACTTCTGCATGAAAAAGCGGGCACTATGAAAAAACTGCAAGCACGAACTCATGTTTTGTAGGAAGAGATAAGACCCCGCAGTAGCCTGACCTCAACTGCAAAAACGCCGTGCGAAAGGGGAGTGGTAGTGCCGGCTTGGATGAAGAAATGGCGGTAGCAGACGGATGCCGAACACGTCGTTGACCACCAGCCCCGCAATGGAGGTGGCCCCGACTTCCCTGTGGACAGACGTCAAAGCCGCCTCAAGCGTCTAGGCCGAGACGACGCCTTGAGGCAGCAAGCGCGGCACTGAAGGCCGACACTTTGACATCAGGATAGATTTAATGTCACGACGGCCGCTGGAAACAGTGACCGTGTTATGTGACGGGTGGCCGGGAACCAGAGTCTGCAGTAAATACAGCCTGCTAATGAGATCTAGACACACACAGACTAGGAGTATCTGTGACTCGTCGTGGATATGACTGCAGAACGCCATACGGTGCGAGTCCGTGGCTATACTCGCAGAGCTGTATTTTGCAGCTTATTTATGTAATAGGCACAGCTTATTTATGTAATAGGCACAGCTTATTTATGTAATAGGCCGAGACGTTGGGAACCACACTGGAGCAGCATAAATGATGACGGACCGAATCAGAGCCCTATATGTTAAAATCATCGTTCCCTTCTGTTGGCACAGCTAATGCCAGCTTGGGCTTTGAGGATCCGGAGTCTAGAGGACGGACGTCTCTGGGTTTCCATGACGTGCTCAATAGAGAAGCTTAGCTGGGGTTCCCAATAGACGCTCAAAATACGGTGGCAGTTATACGGTCGTATGGTTATACGGGGGCGGGCAAGGCTGCAGTACTGAGTGAGCATTCTCAGTTGAGACTGGTACACACTCTAATCCATATAACGATTTTCCTCAGCTAATGGTCCTAACATTTAGTTCAGCCCTCGAAAAAGCATCTTTGAGTTTACCAAAAATATGTTTTAATGATAGCAGTCAGTTTAGTTTCCACAGCAAGTGCCGTTAGTTAAGTTTCGGGCGTTTCTCTAAACTTGAACAAAATTTTAATTCAAAATTCTTTGCAAGTGATGGACGTATCAGCGCATTTGAATGCAGACGACAAAACTCCTTGTTTCGACCAGCGTGCATACAGGCTATTAGCTTTTGCATTTCGTTGAATTTATGTCTGTTCGTAAGAAAGACTCTCGAACGTATTATCTCAACTAATTGCGCAAATTTCATTTTGTGCTTTTACGAACAAAACTGTGTGTCTTCCAGAACTTTTGTTAAAGTGTTTGCATAACTATAGTTGGCTTAAGCAATGTCACCGACAAATTTCCTTGTAGCCTCTACAATAATAATTGCAGTGAATTTGCACCCAGAAATCTGAGTACTGTTCAGCTATTTTGGGCAAAACAGCAGCAACGCATTCGGAAAATTAACTGAATGTTATTCGTCTTATCGAACATGCTACCTCAACTGGAAACATGGCTAAACTTTCGGAGAAACGATAGGAAATGCTAACAAAACATACAGTGAAGGAATGTGGAGGTTTATCAAATGAAGATGATAATTTGATGCAGGTATATAGATCGAGGGCCAACAGCAGAGATAACCCTTTATCGGGCACCCATGGATAACGCAGTTTTTTTCTAGTTTTGGCACTTTTTGTACTGTGAATAAATCAATATTCTAAGACATTTTTGCTACTAGGTGTTTCGGGCAAAATATTTCGGTTATTGAGATATATGTCATATTCAAGTTGATCATTTTTAGTGATCTTCCCGGAGCACTGTCTAACATGGGTAGCCATTAAAGTGCAACTTGCCAGTGTTACTGATAAAAATTGTTTGAGTTATACAACCAATTGTACTCTGTATAGGGAATGAAATCTTAATTTTGGTGGCTTTCTAAAAAAAAAAACATCTAATTTAAGTTATAAGTAAAATATATTGGCATATTTCCATTATATATGATTGATCCCGTACAAGAAATACAAGCATATATTGTTTTCGAGAATAAAACGTTGAAGCTTATCAAAGGTTCTACTGAAACACTAAACTTCATGGATTGCATAAAATACCTATCCTATTCAATGAAGCAAGCTTGCATAAAGTTCCTCCAAAAAATGAGTATATCGCTATCTGAGCTAAGAAAACACTAATAAATCACACCCATAAGACACAGCTACCCTTACCAGATCTATGCAAAATGAAAACGAATGGGGATGAAGGAAAATTGAGGATTTGTATTGATGAAACGAATCTTTCTAAGCGTTGTTATTTGTTAGACGAACAACGCCACTCTCTTTTGTGACAGTCACAAAAGTAGTTTCTTTTGTCATTGGCGCTTCATGATGAAAATCAGGGAGCGCTTCATTTTGAATATCCTTTTTCACCCGCGTTCGATCTATTTTCTTTATGAATTTTGTTGAGAAGCACTGGGCTCTTTTGCTGACTCTCCTGCTCTAGTATTTCCTCCAGCCAACTCAGCTTCATCCAAATTGTCTGAAATTGTCGTAGCTGAAGCTTTTCTTCTGGATGCAGATAAGTGAAAAATGTCGTCATCTCTTGTTGTGGGTAAATTTTCTTTGTGAGGAGGTAAGTAGTCTAGATCGTCCACATCATCATCATCCAAGTCCTCCTCATCTTCACTAAGATTTGGTACCAATGGGTATAATGAAACCCATTGAGCAGAGTAAGCATACACAGCATACCTCCCGTAGAATGATGAAGCTTCTATTGCTGAATACAAAAGAGCAAATTAGCATTTTGGACACCAGAAACGCGTTGGTGAATAGAAACGTCAATTGTAATCTCTCGGAGAGGCAACAAATCACCATTTCAACTTATAATGGAGAAAAAGGACCCATAATTTTTCATTGAAACGGTAGTTGAATAGGATATTTGACCAAAGACGAACCAATAGGCCCATGCCAAGTACGTCCAAATACAGGGGTAAGATCCCCATGAGTCATCATGACCTGTCTCTGCATTGATTTTTATACCATAGTTGATGTTTCAATGTAATGAGCATGAAATCTCACATATTGCAAGAAATTAATAAATCATTCAGTCTTATACAATAGAATTTCCTTGTTGTTCTCAAAATGGGCAAGTTGACTAAAAATGTGCTTACATGTTTGAACTAACATGTCAGTAACTCGGGCGTAAGTACTTCTCTGATCACCCTAAATTTTCAAAACAATTTTTCCATATTAGAGTAGCTTCTAAGATGACGTAGTATATAGCAGTGAATTGAGCAGAACATTTATGTATATTTTTCATGAGTTTCGTGAATTTACCTTAGTTTATCTAAGAAATATGATGTTTTTTACTTGCACGCAAGATGCATTAGGGTACAGAATACAAGGAAGTATTGAGAGGCAGTACTCATGAAAGCTTATGATTTGCAGTGATTGTGGCACACAACCTCCCCTCAGACACTCCTGGAAAACACTGACATTTGGGAGCCTACGAATTGGTTGCCACATGTGGCAACTGAGCTGACGTCACTGAGGCGGTGATCTATAGCACTTTTCTGATTGGTTTAGTACTTGCACTTGCTTCTCATCTCTTGCTGCAGAGCGTAAGTTAAAGCCTGCGTAAACTTGACAGTTTTCAGTCAACTGCCCGATAAAGGGCTAATTATTTCTTGCCGAAAGTAACGGTCACGTGGATGGGACTGAAATTTTAGGGACATTCTTCAGATTCGCGCATTCTAAGTAAATTTTCCTGTTACATGACTTTTTTGCTACACGCATGTATACATAAGAATCAAATTAGAAGAATAATGTGTCATAACGAACAAAATTCCTGATGTTGATGCACGTAATGATCTGATCAAGTCACCAAATGAACATTGACAAATAGGTATCCCCATTTTAATAGGAAACATAGACAGTGCAACTAAATTGGGCATTTGATAACCTATCATCGCACTATCAACACAGGATCGAGCGATGCTGGGAATACGCAAAAGCAACTACTTCTACATCGACATGCAGCTACGTGCGGACGGCAACTACATCACGTGGTCCACCCAGGCTGTGGTGCCCGACTCTGCCATCTACGGGTGGGGGGGATCGAACCCTCATGCTGAACCCTGTGTGGGCATTGCCTACCCAACCGTTCTCTACTTCGACTACCTGTGTAACAAAGTTGACCCTGACCCCTACACTGTCTTCTGCACAGCTTAATGATGAGCCCCCAAGGGCTTGTTTTTTCCATCACATGACACCACATCTGCTCTCCCGCAACATACTCGTCATCATACACGGTTTGTTGGTCGCTCAGGAACTGTTAGACAGAATACGGGAAAAGATATCTGTCAAGTTGTTCTTGTCTAGTTGGTTTTGGATCGAGTCGAAGCCACTATATTGTTTTAATTAGGCGATGAGACCTCTTTGGAAGAAGAGCAAAGAAATAACTATTTTGTCGAAGTAAGATTTTCTGCTGTCATTTGATGACGACTGCAAGCGGCCATTACTAAAAACTAACAAATACAAGGACGTGAATACTATTTGCAGCGCTTGTCGTACCTTCTGTAATATATTCTATATCATTTACTCACTGAGAATGGACTAATTGCAGGCTGATGGTCCAATACCAGAGATCTCTCTTTGCCATTGAGGTTACATGCTGAACTGACACTTATAATATCAAAAGCACCCTATTATCTACCAGTAGGAACTATTTATCATTCCGTGCTACATGTAAGCTTGAGTTTATAATGTAACTACAGTAGAGCACTCTGAGAGCGATTACCTCCTCTAAGCAGTGCAATGTTAACGAAACAATCATACTGCTCCTGTCCAAGGATTTCCTTTTTATCCTCACTAAAATTTTATCATATGTGCTTCTTGACATTGTTAACAGCTGCTGTGATTTTCTCGAAAGTCTTCCTGTAACAGTTTGAGGTATTATTCTCGACAAACACTAAGACAACCTTATAGCCAAACAGTCACTCTCACAAACGAATGAGCTGATCATCACTAAAATTCGGTCATTACTTGTGATTTTTGACATTTCTCACAATTCCTACAAATTTCATTATTATCCGTCCATGTTTTTTTAAGTTATGTTCTGCAAGATATTACGCAAAATATCAGCCAAACCCACAAACGGACGAACCGTTCAACACCAAGGTTTGGTCATGTGGGTCTTTAAAATTTTATAATTCCTGCAAATTCCATAAAGATACACTGATAACTTTTTGGGATATGTTGCTGAAAAACATAAGGACAAAGGAATGAACAAACGGACAAGCAGATCATAACATTTGCTCATGCTAACATTACTAATAATTGTCACTAATTTCAGGAAATACTTTCCATAACTTTCTGATTGATGTTACCAAGAAAAAAGAAGCAGACAAATAAGCGGTTGAACGGATTTCCACAAAAAGGTAATCATCTGTTCCTCCTAATGTCCATAACAATAGATGTAAATTTCATAAACTTCCGTCGATAACAATTTTTAGTTATCTTGCTAACAGACAAACAAAAACTCGACAAAAACATAACCGCCTAGGCAGAGATAAAAAGCTTTGAAAATGCAGAACATAAATGTTAGGTTCCTCTCAAAATGATAATAAGAACTGAATATGTTGATCGAATATTCATAATTTAAAACAGTAAGTGCAATCAACAAAAACTCTTGACTAACGTCTGAGCCACACTGTACAATCGCGCGCTCAACTTACGAGCGGATATTTAGCTCTCTTGTATCTCATTAACAGCAAAAATTAGTATTCAGAAAGCTTCTGGAAAGTGTTATACGTAGTTGGAGTTGCGGAAGCTCAAAGTCCGCCAATTAGTTGAGCACGTAAATAATTACGGAGTATGTTCTCAGCTCAAGTGAAACCACTGTAGCAGCACGCTTACGTTCGTAGCTCACAATCCTTGTATCGCCGGTTCGAGGCCAATCCAGTCACGCTAGCTCTTTGCTGATCTTGGTGTGCTGACTCAGCGGTTATGGGCGTGCGGGCGTGTAGAGCGCCGTAGGAAGACCTGCCTCCTCAGAGATGAGGGGGTCTCGGCATGCAGGTCATTTAAACTTTCCGTCAAATTGGCGCCACAGTTCTTGATGACCCGTGGTCGGCTGCAGCCGCACTAACTCTTCTGGGACCAGACACCGCAGCACAAACCAACAGGGAATCCCAGTTGAGGGTGCAGTCAAAGTTGACTTTACCCTTATGGAAGAGGTGGAAATCAGAAGGCGCCAGGTCAGATGAACAAGCTGGATGCCAAGTCGCTGTATGGTATCCATGACCACTCGCGCCACATGAGGTTTGATGACGCCAGACTTACGCAAAAGCCTCACAGACTTCTTTGCGTCCCAAATAACCGAGTTTTACCAAAAGGGGGTTGAAAATCTGGAGACACGTTGGCAGATCGAGCTGGATGCCAATGGCGATTATTTCGAAGACCGAATATAAGTTATACATACTGCGAAGGGTTTTTTTTTCATTAAATAACTCTGGACAGAACTTTTTTGCTGACCGTATACATTACTGAAGTGCTATCAACAGTTCGCCCCATGAAATTACTTAACGTTTCTGCAGGAAAGTGAAAACCGATGTTGCATAGCAAACAGTGTGAACCCCTACCGTGTGTGTGTGTGTCCACAAGTAATCTCTATCCTTGGTTCAGTTCCCCTCCGACCACTGTTGTGGAAGGTTAGGCTGTTCAATAAATAAAGGTTTGCTGTTTGCTCAAATCACAGCAGCGAGCTGTTCGAGTTCGCATGGTCTCTCGTTGCCAATAGACTAAAACCCATTGCAGGCGAGAAGGAAACATTTGACGAGAGAGGTAGTTCGTGGACAAATGCTTGAAAAAGTGGCCTGCGGAACGATATCAGCAGGCTAGGTTAAGGCCACTCTTCTTCGTAGAATTCTAGTAATGCAAAAAAACTCACTCTTGTTTTCACCAGCTATCTATACGTTATTCCGGTATGTAACGCCTCAATTTTCCTTACAACTTTACTTTTAATGTCCGTGATGCAATTCATTGTCAAAGTATAAATGATAAATCTGCAGGTTACAACGATGGTAACCAGTAGAAAACGTGCATGTGAACGTTTCATAAGCCACAAGATCGCGCAAAAGATTTTTTCGCTGAGTCTTATCTACACAGACTACAGTACAGCAGAAAGAAAAGCTACACGCAGAAAAGTATGTGCTTTGCGATAAAAAACACCTGGTTTCTTATCGCTGTCGAAGTAATATTTTAGCTACAAAGCAATAATAATTAATCATAAAAGACACTGTTGTTCATCACAACGCTGTTTTTCATCACAAACGACATTGTGCATTGACGCAAATTCAAACGACAAGGTACTTTACAATCAATTAATTTTGCTTAATGGCAAACAATCACTTTTCTGTGTCTAGCTTGTATGTACGCAACAACATTTTGAAAATTGATATGTATCTATCATTCCTATTTTATACACGTTGTAATGATTTTACCCTAAAACATTGAAGCTGCAGGCATCCTTCGCCGCTGCGTGTGTATCAACAAGTTGCGGAAAGCTTGATGTCCACACAATATTGTCCCGTCGAAGTCAGCGAAGATACCACTCGTCTGTGTACGCCTTCATGCGTGTCTTTAGATGCAAAGTTGAAGTTGCGAATAAATTTCCGGAGAACTGTCCCAATATTTGTATTTTTCGTATTGAATGAACGATTGATAGTTCTACTGATACTTATCCTGTCAGGAATTAATGAAAGTGTTAATGCTGCAGTTTTGTGATCGATTATAACTATGTATAAGTTAAGGGAATAATAGCAGCCTATAATTGGAGCTTTGCTGCACTGAGAAATGTCTATATAAAGTTATACTGTTGGAAAAACTGTTTCATTATAACCTTTCATGAAGTGAGAAACTGATAACCGTTCAATATTCAGATTCTACTAGTGTGTCATATGCATATTGACAGCTAATTCCAACTAATTTTTAACTTGATCGGTAACTGGCAGAAACAGAATAACTTGCCGTACTGTTCGCGCCCATACGCTACTTAGTCCGATCCTTAAAACAATATCAAGGGCACGATATGGCTATAACTTAGTCCATAAATCGCGCTATGAGAAGTTAGAACGAAGTTTACTTTTTTTTTTTACTCAGTTCAGAGCAATGGCATGTTACGGTAAAAGTCTTTGCAATAAAGTACTAGATATGGTTGGGGCAGAGGTGGATAACTCACTGCCCCTGAACTACAAGAGAAAAATGACTAGATATGAAAGTTCATTTATTGTTCTGTTTTCCGCTGAAATGGCGAAGCGTTCCAGTACGCTTCTTTGTAGGTAGATATGTAATGGTTTCTCTTATTTAAGTACCAAGGTAGGATATACGGTTTATAGCATGGGCCAGATTACATGTACTCTTAATATATCATAGATCTGTCAGCCTTTGGCTTAGACATGTCAGCCTCTGGTCTAGAAGGAGCGGTATACCTTTAAGAGCTACCAAATTATTATAAGAAAAAAAACTGTGCGCTGCTAATTAATGCTCGTACCCGAAAGAGAGTAATGCAAAGGAGTATCCAGCATTGACAGTGAGAATCCCGCACAACTAATGCCGCCACTACTTCTATTACTAAAACTACTAATGCCGCCACTACTAAAACTACTTATGCCGCCTCTATGACCTTTCACGTTCTCATCTCGAAGGTACATTAGCTAGATTGAAAGAAGATCAATACTTCGCAATTATTTGAGGGATGCTCATCAGAAATGCTTCTTAATCTAGCGTTTATCACCGAGTTACCAGTTTACTTGATGTTTCAGGCCACGCTCGTCAAATGAAAGAGCGTGTTATCGTTCAGCATAGCATGATTAATGCAATAATGCGGAGTAAGAAAGCATTCCTCTTCATGAAATATGGAATTACCAAGATAATGGACTTGATAAAAATTGATATATTTTTGGGGGCCAAATACATCTCAGTGGGTCAATGCGAGTTGTAAAGTCAGGCCGGCTTGTATGTTGTAGGATGGGGTAGTTGTGTGTATCGGTGCTTGTGTATCTAATTAAAGAGTTACAGTAGAATTCGGGTGCCTGTTAACTTTTTACCAAATGGTAAGGGCATTTTTCCCTATGCCCTACACCGGGAACGCCGAAGAAGCTTCGTACGAGCTTCGTATCTCCCGAATGACTTTGCTCTAGATTTCAATGAATATCAAACTGAACATGAATTAGTGAACCTTTTAAAGAACAAATATAATGGAGAAGTAATGATAGACATAAACATTGAGTAAGCTGTAATAATAATAGCTATGTGTTTAAAATTTAGCATCAAAATATTACATATAAGGTTTACCATGAGCACATACGTCACAGATCCGAAGACCTATTCCCTGATCAACGAGGCCTGGCACATAGACAAATGAAGGAAAACTATGACTAACGGAAGTTACATTACTTACAAGTAAAAAGACTACTGTAAATAGTCCTGCCGATAATATTAACAGCATTTTGGGTGTTTATTTTTTTAGCTCTTGGTACTGGGATGCCGTTACTTAAAACTTAAATTCATAAAAAAATGTAAAGTGATTTTCCGGTGCATAGACAAATTGAGCTTCAGATATATTCTATATATATATGTTAAATAATTTAGCTTACCCACTTTATGTTTGGTACAACAACCCACAAAAAAAAAATCGGCTTCGTTTCATAGGTATGAGAGGTTTATTACACACAGATATTTTTTATACATTAGGTACAAGTATTTGGTGAAGTAGTAATACACTGTAGAATACTGCACCTGCGTAGCCACCGAAAGTTCAACAAACTTTTTTGGGTAACATAAAACAAAGCAAAAGCTAATAAAATTGTATGACATATTCTTTAAAACGTTTTTTTAAGACATTATCAGAAATAGGATCTAATAAATACTCAGGAAGTTTATTGAGAAGAGTTGAAATTTGAAATACTGTAGCGCGTTTCTCAACGTGAACACGCACAGTTGGGAGATTGAGAACAGAACGTCTTATTTCGTAATTATTTCGGGGAATAAGGGGACTGAAATACTTTAGAAATACTACAGGATGATTATAGAACACAAGCAAAGTCTGCCTGAACCGTAACCGTTATGGTCGTGGTATTTGCGTATTTTATAGGGATTACATGGATATCACGCTCAATTTCAATATTACTGGTATTTATGACCTGTGTGAAATACTCTCTTTTCATGTTAAAGTATGCGATAAAACCATCCCTTTTTTTGTGTTTATTAGGCCTCCTTCTTATGACATTGCTACTTTCAACGAATTTTTTGCTGATTTCATTGTGCACTCAATCCCACCCAACTCAAATATTCTTACATGTGGTGACTTGAATATAAACTTATATAATTCTTTTCGCCTCAGTACAATTAACAATTTCACACAGTTGATGGCCTCTTTAAATTTTCACCCTCTCATTCTTAGACCTACTCGCATTAGCCAGTACCAAGGAACTATAATGTACAGTCTTCTCGATCACGTATGGTTTAAGTTTAATATAGGCGATAGTAAATTAGCAGGTGTGTTTGATTATGAGATTGCTGATCATCTAATGCCTTATGTTATCTTTTCACTAGTGCCAAATTCATCTGATATATCTATAAAGTACAGGTTACTAAGTCAATCCAGAATAGATAATTTCACTGAATGCATGAATACACTTAATTTTGCCATGATCCCTCATCTGAACCCTTGTACTGCTGTGACCCAATCCATTGATAACATAATGAGAGAATATGATAGTGGTTGTCCAGTGTTAACAAAGACCTTGAAAAACGAACCAAATGTGCGCCCTGGATAAACGACGACATAAAGTTTTTGCTAAGAAAGAGAAACAAGCTCCGAAAAAAGTCCATGAGAGGAAAAATTCCGCATAGATTTTACAAATGGTTTAGGAACACCTTGAATACTGTTTTAAAGTTATCAGAAGAAATTTATTACATGAGAAAAATCAAAGCCTCTAATGGAAATGCGAAATAACATGGAAGATAATCAATCAACATATGGGAAAATGCAAAAATAAGCCTAAAATCGTCTTGAACCGGGACCAAAATGTGATAATTGACAGACCAAACGTTATTGTGGAATTGTTTAATGATTATTGCTCTCATATTACAGTTGACTTAGCCAACAATCTGCCTGCCATTAATTTAAATTTTTCTCTAAATGTGCCTGAAACCAATGCATCATGCAATTTCTACTGTACAAATTCAAATGAAATTTTTAGTATAGTATCAGAGTTCAAAGCCAAAAAGATTCACCATAGTGATATAGATCCATCTGTATTTTACAATATTTTACCGCTAATATCTGATACACTGACACACCCTATCAACCAGTGCATCAAAGTGGGCATCTACCCTAGGGCTCTTAAGCGTGCTAGAGTGGTGCCTGTTTTTAAGAGAAGTAATCTTAGGTTAGTTGAGAATTATAGGCCAATCTCTACGCTGTCTGTTTTAACAAAATATTCAAAAATAATATATTTAGACGCCTCAGCTCGTATTTTACCAAATGTAATATTTTATCGCCTTTGCAGTTTGGTTTTACAAAAGGTACGTCAACCTCATGTGCAATTTTATCACTCGTTTCTGACTGCTTAACAGCACTCCATTACAAGAAGAAGTTCACCATTTGCTTATTTTTAGACCTCAGGAAAGCCTTCGACGCCATCAATCCTAATTGATTAATTACTAAGCTGAGGAAGTACGGTGTTACCAATAATGCACTCGCTCTTTTACGCTCCTACCTAGCTAACAGTAAACAGTACTCAATACGTTTCATATGATAACGCCTGCTCTTCAGATAAGCCAGTGTCGTCATTGCGATTGTCTTCGCTTTTGCAAAAAAAAGCAGGTGTTATTTAGCTGGTCATAGACCACCCGCTATTCGGTCGTCTTCTTCTGCCCATCAAGAAGAGGCCCGTTTGGTTCACTATCAACAGATTCTTTGCTTCTTTAACGAATACTCAACACCCAGGTTGTAAGCAAATACATATTGTTATATGTTACGTATTTCAGTTGTATTACCCGTGGAACCGATGAATCGATCATGCCCGTTCTTGAGGCCCAGCTCAGTTTAACTTCCGTGTCACAGATACAATCGAATTAAATAGCTAATCCATGGAAAGAGGGCGACTACCGCCCCCCCCCCCCCTCCCCCTTAATACCTCGAATTTCTTCCCGTCCAAAAGCGAAGAAGGTGTGTCAAACAAGACAAGAATGCAACTGCCCCCATGGCTCGAATTTCTTCCCTTCTAGAAGTAAAGATGCTGTGTCAAACAAGACACAAACAAACAAGTAAACACACAAGTAAGTAAGGTTCACGGAGTTTTAATATAACATACAGTAGTTTGATATCACGGTATCGACTAATCTCTCCTCACCTAACACTATTGCGCTCATAAATAAACATATTAGTTCCATTAGTTAGTTCCATTGTTTCGATTGAAGCCTTTTTCAAATACTAGCAAAGAAAATGATGCACTTGAGTTCCACTTTCATGTTGGTGCACAACCTTTACTTCAACTTGTGGACGTTGGACCACGGAGCAGCCGAGACAGCACAGCGCTGCGCACAAGCGTGCGCGATGTTGGAGACTTGCGGAGGATTTGTGTTCGACGATGCCAAGGTAATAGGATACACTTTCATGATACCTATAAAGAGAGCCTCGAATTACGAAGCTGAGAATAAATTAATTACCTCCACCAGGGAGGTTATTATTAAATCTGCCAAGGTGGTTATCATTACTCCGCCATGGAGGTTATGTTTTTGTGGAGTTGGTTTCTATTTGTCTGTCACCACAATAACTAAGAAACTTGTGGACGGACCTCTATGAAATTTACCGAGAATATTTCCTTTGTAAAGATTAGCAGATGATTTACTTCATGTAAAGATTCGTTCAACTTCAAGTTTGAATGTTTATCTGCCTGTGTTTTCTTAATATCGGATCTCCCTATATTTTTTTTTGGAATCCATGAATATGTCACAAAGAGCATCAGACAAAATTCTTTGTCATTTGTCAGCCCATTGCCTATTGTGTGTGAGCAACATGACTCAAGAAGTTATGAACGGATCTTTATGAAATTTGCAGAAATTGTTAGACCTGCTAAAAGCAAAATTCGATAAATTTTGGTGATGATCGGTTTTTCTTCGTTTGTGTTTGGCTAAGCGCTCGTCGGAAGATCGCTCAAAAGTTACTAACAGATCTTTAAAAAACTTAATTAATATAACTACTAATAATGTCGAGAGGTCCATATGACTACACTTTCACCATGATGAATATAAAATGCTGGTTTCAGGACCAATTTAATTTTTCTAGAATGCCTTACTGCGCGGAATTATGCGCTCTTAGATCTAGTTATAAATATAATTATTAGCTGGACCCGTGAAAAAATTCACGGTATATTAACTTTATTTTTAAGTGCTTATGTAATTTGATTATCATGAAATTAGTTGCATATCTAATTTTATCGTGTACAATTATTGTACGCCGCAGGCGCCGCCTTGCAGGCTGGTGGTGGACGCCTCAGCCGCAGGGGCCACCGAAGTCAGCGCGCAGAGCGCCTACAGGCTGCACAACTACCGCGACAACCTCAAGCTCTTCGAGTTCCAGACTACCAAAAAATCCTGGGAGTAAGTTACTAACATCAAAAATTTTAGAAAGTAGCAACCTAAAAAGCTAATACAACATGAAATGTAGTAGATGAATGATAATGCACTGAAGAAATGCTGTATAAGCTCCAAGCACGCTAGGGCTTCTTCTAAAAGTGAAAGTCAAGCAATTAGGAGCACTCGGTAGACTTACCACGGCTAGTGTTTGCTACTATATATCTACGTTTATTTAATACCTTCAGTAGCCGTCGGTGTCCTAAAACATCACATCTGCTAAGTCCACAATCGTTAACTATTACCCGTGTTCAAAATGTTTCATACCTACGTAGACTTTATAGATGAACGGTCATCACTAGAGACCGGATTTTATGCCCTTAAAAATATGCCTTTTATGAATTAAAAATATGGCTTTGATACCCTTAGAATATGCCAGTTATGCCCTAAAAATATGCCTTAATGCCCTAAAATAAATGCCTTTATGCCTTAAAATAAATGCCTTTAATGTCCTAAAAATATCGGTATTATATGAACTTATCTGTTACTATTATGCCTTTATGCTTGCTATTTAGATCCCTACGTCAAATTATATCACATTAAAAAATTTATTCATAATTCAAAGTATCTATGAAGTTATACAACTGAGAATTTTTTGTTTGATATCATAGCGTTACTTGTGTACGTTTCTTCCGTCGTTTTGAATTTTATTGTTAATTTTATTGAATACTCCATTTTCCTGCCAAATAGTCTGTCTGATTTGTGATGCTTATTGGACCTCTTTCTCAGATTTTAATTTTCGAATGTCACAACAAGTTCTCAAATAAATTCGAATCCGGAGACTGAATCGGCCATTGTAAAGATGACAAAGTTGTTTTTAGCTAGCCATTTCCTCGTAGTCTTAACAGTATGCGTGGTATCATTATCTTGGCGGAAAATCCAATCAGAAGAAAGCACAAATCTCTCTGCCTAGAGCACTAATTTTTCCCTGAAGATTTATTGACATTTTTGCAAATTAGTTTTATCATATATAATGGAAAGTTTAGCTACACATCTCGCAGAACAGCAGTCAAAAACTTGATACTACCAGGATCAAATTTGACGGTTGGTATTGTGTTCTTCTGATGTACGTACGCTTCGCCGTCTTTCCTCCATGCACGATTCGGAGAATCACAACCAGACAACTCATTCTTGGCCTCATCATTCCATGAAATTATTCGTCAATAAGAATTTAGCATATCTCTATGTTCGTTTGGGAATGTTAATCTGTCATATTATTTTGTGCCCTTTCAAAGGAGTGGTGTCTTCCTTGGTCTTACCATTTTAGACCGCTTCTGTGTGGTTTACAACTTATTATTTTTCTTAGTTACGTATGTAATTGACGAATGTGAATCATTCTGAAGATCTATTCAGGTAGATATGATTTGCTTTGGATCTGTTATATCGGCCATTTCCGTAAGTTTAGAGAGAGCTTCTTTCGGGCTTTAGTCTGCATTGGATCTCCTTAGTATCACACTTTAAATTCTTGTCATGAATGAACTAATTTCAGTAAATGAGATGTGCAGATCACCAGAGATCTTTCTGCAACTGTTTTCATCTTTCCATAGCTTGACAACCAGCACTTCTTCTGCTAGTCAATTCTTTTCGTCCAGCCACACTTACAGTGGAACGGCTCTCTCTGAGTGGTGATTGCAAAATATCCCGATTTTCATCTGGAGGTTGACTAGAGTTAGGGAAAAAAATTATAGAGCAATGTGTATTACAACCCTTTCTGTCCGAAAACTCTGCTCCTGCTATAAGGTTCTTAGAAAAGCTAATTGTAGTCACTTGAGCTCACCTACAGCCTAGTTCAGTCGTAAATAAAATGCTATCACTGACTTCAGACGGGTTGTTAAATGTTGTCCAAATTTCAAGAGTGAGAAACAAGGCGCTGGCCTTAATAACACTTATTTACAAAATTGAGGCAAGCATAAAAGTTGCTGTTTTAACCTAATTTCGGGGTACTGATTTCAGATTCGAAGCGCGTTTTCACTCATCACTTGTGGTTTTTTAGACATAGGCAGTGTACAAAGCTTGAACAAAACAGTATAGAACATGATATTCGACTGGATCAAAGCTTCCAGTGTTGGAGATTTTACTCCAAGTATGTTAATTTCAGGGTAAGAGGGGAATTCTCAGACCAATTTTGGGAATTTTACGCTGCTTCACAATTGGAATTGTACAATAAATAAACTTATTTATGGCCTAATTTGGAAACAATTTTAAACATATCATAACAGTTGATTTTGCTTCATTTTTTGTCGTGGAAAACAACTTGTGCTACTGTAAACATGTACCTGACTTCTTCACCTTGCATACTTTGCCACACAATTCCTCAGACTGGCATCTTTTCATAGACTCATCCCAGCAAAGTTTCAAGACCGTGTTACAGTACGAAAATAAATACTTCAGCGTACCCAGTGCCTCTCTGTCCAGCTAAAAGGAGTTATATGACGATATGGAGCATCTTTTGGAAATTGTCATATACAACCAAAATTTTCATGAAAGCCATGGACAAAAATTGTGTTGCCCTCCCACATAAGTGAAATCCCAGGTCTCAGTGGTATGTTCGTCAGACCTTATAGATCCGCGAAGTGCTGAAGGATACAGACTTTAAGGAGCGTCTTACCTTAAAGGAACTGAGAACGGGAAAGCATTCAAGTCAGTTTACAGTGGCTGCCTTGCTAACAAACACCTACCGAGTTATCAAGATTGTATTGAGAAGTTGTTACAGATTTACGAGGATATGTACTACCGAATGTCATTCAAAATTAACTTTTTACACTCACACCTCAACTTTTCCATTCAAAACTTGGAACGGTAAATGATGAACATGGAAAAAGGTCCCATCAAGACATTACACAGATGGAGAGCAACTACCACAGCAAGTGGAACTCCAGCATGGTGGGAGACTTCTACTGGATGCTCTTGCGTAACATCCTAGCGGCAAAACATACCATGTCATCCAAGAAAAAAAAAATTCTCTCAGTCTGTTGTACGATGAACAGCTTGGATTCCTTAAATGTTCATTTTATATGTTGTTTCATCTATAATTCTGTCGTAACAGCTGAAGTAAGCATGTTATAAATGCATCGTAGGCTATAAAGAGGGTATGAAGAAGCAACAAAACTAGAGGTGATAGAGTAAAACTATTTAAAAATTTGAATTCAGCACATCCAAATTAGTAAAAAGAATCTACTCACATCTTTGCCTAAGATTTTTGTTTGCAAGCTAGCGTAATCGAAACTTTGATGCTTGATCTGGAGATGCCGTCAGGACCGAAAGGGACAATTCTGACTGTCACTCCGTTATTGGGCAGTTATTTAGTTAGTTGAACATTAGTACGACCGTGAAGCTTTCATCAGTATTAGATAGGAGAAAATAGCGGATTCCTTGAGGTATCCTTGATACGTGCTGCCAAGGGATCAACAGGAGAATAAGTCAAGATCAAAATTATGCTGCTTCTGCCAGCAGATCTTCGGTAGAAGCTTCGATCGCTGCCTGACTTGGGCAGATTTTCACCCTTCGTGCGCACGATGCGGGCCGGTCCGAGGGCAACATAAATTGAGGAACAGCACTTTTGTTCTCTAGAATTCTAGAGGTTCCTTCAGTATTATTTAGGAGATATCACAGAGGAACACTGCTTTCGTTCTGTGAAATTTCTACAGGTTCCAGCCAGTCTACAATAATCTGCTCGGAAGCTTAACAGACGTCAAGCGGATTGAAATGCAAAATTCATACTCTGCGAACACTTTTTACATTTAATATATATGTACATATTTATTTTCCAATATATAAATGGATTTCTTTTTTTTTTTTTTTTTTGAGGCGCAGCTCCTGATTCTACGCACTAAAATACATGAATAAGAGTGTTATCTGATTTTTCTGATGTATAACAAATGCTATTAAAAAGAGTAGTTTGGTGTAGTTGCTTCATCTCATGCAAATTCACTGTTTCAGTGATACGCTTCTCTTCTGCCAAAACCATGGAATGAAACTTCCACCGTATCCGGCCAGTCTGAGGGTAAGAATTGAAGTAAATAAAGTAATGAGACAAGTAATAGCACAAAGGCAGTAATACTTTTAAATTCTAGCTACTTCTTAGGTGAAATTCATGCGATTACTTACTTGTCACGTTAGGCCTTCATCATTAGTTCAGTAGCTATACGGCGCTGGGCGGAGCTACGCACATCACCAGACCAGCGAGTAAGCTTTCTTAGCGTTTGTGACTCGTTGAAGTTATGCTGCCTCACATTACTGGCTTTTGAACTTGGGTCCTCAACGAACCGTATGAATGTCTTGTAATGTATTTGCAACCACAATCACGTCTGCCGAAATATTCGCTAAAATATTAGCCGTGGAGTCAGTTGTTTCAAGAAACAACACGGGCAAATTTTCTGGAAGCTTTTACATATTATAGAGAAGTCATAAAGCTCTGTACTGTTCTTGCTACCTCAGCGGCACAGCAGAAACTCACTCGAAACATTAGCTGAAGGTTATTTTTCATATTGGCCCTACTACCTCAACTGGAAGCATGACTGAACAATGAACATTTGGACCATTAATTGGAGATACTGGTAAAACATATACCGACAAGGAAGGTACAAACTGGTTAAGCAAATGAAAATGATGTTGGTGTAATGATCGAGTGCCAGTAGCGAAGTACGGTACCCGTAGTTTGTTCCTATCGAAATTAATAGTCACGTGGATCAAAAGACCGAAATTTAAAGTACATTCGTCAGATTTGTGCAGTTCCAGGGATATTTGTTAGGTGCATGATTCTTTTTCTACACGTATGTATATTGCGAGCCAACTGGGACATTCTTAACAAAAAACACTTTCGAAGAGATTGCTTTGAATGGCCTTACAAGCAAATGGAGATCGTCCACAATTTTTATTTAGCCTGTTAACGTGCGCTGTTTCATCAGGAATAGGTCTATGCCACTGCGGTAAATTGGATCCAATTTTACTTATTGGATACTTAAGTATCCTCTGTCTTAATTCAGGATCGAGCGGCGCTGTACATCCGCCAGAGCAACTTCTTCTACCTGGACATGCAGCTGCGAGCGGACGGCCAGTACATCACGTGGTCCACCCAGGCTGTGGTGCCCGACTCTGCCTTCCACGGGTGGGGATGGGACAACCCTAATGGTGCTGGCTGTGTGGGACTTGGCTACCAAAAAGTCCTCTACTATGACTACCACTGTGCCAGAATTGACCCTGACCCCTCCACGGTCTTCTGCGTTGCACATTAGCTGGCCAAATGACAAGCCCGCGGCTTTTTCTTCCGTCGCAATACTGCACGTTCTCTATCCTACTGCGTTTTTGTACACTGTGTTCTTGGTCGCTCACGTGCAGACAGATACAGAGAAGGATATCTGACCACCTGTTCCTGAATCGAGCATAAGCCGGTCTCAAGCATATGGTTTCAGTAGGCGATGAGAACACTTTTAAAAAGAAGAAGTGAAGACAACAACGGCTTTGTCGACATAACAATTTTTTGCTGCATTTAATGACGATTTTGGGACATCATTATCAACTGAAGTAACGAGCAAAAGGTTGATTCGCAATATGCATCGCTTTTCATATTGTTATATAACTTCTTTATCTTATATAACTTATATAATCTATTATCATCGTTTAATACTTGAGTTCTATCTTAATCATTAAGATAACACAATAAATGAACAACTATTTTAATACCAGTAAGCACTGCTGTATCTAGTGATTGAGAACATGTGTCAACCTATGCTATATGAGTAAGCTTGCGTTTAAAGAGGTATTAGCTTTAAAATGAGGAACAGTAATGTTATTTACCTCATATGGATTAAAAATCAGCATTAAATATCCTTTATTGATTAATTAAATAGTTAATAATCAACTGCATGTGCCTTGAAAACCATTTCGTAATGCCGGGATCACACTTTACAATCGCACGCTCAACTTAAGCGCACGTGCAGCTCCCCCGTCGACCCAAAAATACGGTGAAAATCAGTATTCGGGAATCCCTTGGAAAGTCTTGACGTTGAATTAAGGACATGGAAGCTGAACCTCTGCTCATCAGTTGAGCACGAAACTAATTATTTTATGGGCACGTTCTCATCATGAGTGAAATCGAGTCTCTTAACAGCAGAGAAAACTGGCATAAATTTTTTTGAAAAAAAAAATTGTAGTGCACATTATTTATACATTACCGTTTCATTTAAAGCTTCTTCTGAAAGCATTTCAGTGACTGAATAAATGAAAGCCAGAAAACTATAGTAAACATAATCTCTAGATCGACTTTGAACGATTTTGAAGCTACAGTGGGCTAGTGCTAAGTACTCCACTTCTATATTATAAATGTGTCTCAACAGCTTGACCCGACATATGTGCATTTAGTTACATGTTTTACTGTGCTTAACTTTCATGTATGGCGAGAAGTAGAGAGCATATAATACTTCATGTGCGAAATTATCGAAAAACTAATAGTTGACGGTGGTAAATTTAAGTTTTTGCTTTTCATGTATGAATCTAAAATTGCTAAGTGCAGTAAAAATTCGGCTAAGTATAGTCACTAATCTTACAAGAATCCCTTCATTGTCACCTTATTCTTCCTTTCCAGTGAATATTATCCTGTCATAAAAACGTGTGCTTTCAATCAAGGGGTGTTAAAATATTTCATCCGTAATTTGGGATACTTATGCAAATTTACAGTTTCTTAATCGATTGAGAGCAACAGAAAAATATCAGCAATCATTGGAAGACTGTTTAATTAATAAGTTTTTCCAACTTATGACATCCAATGGAACAAAAATCAAGCTGCTACGATACGGCAAACACTATTCATTAACTGAATCAATATATCACATATCGAGGGATGGGAGTGGAATTAAAAAAATATAGAAACAGTGAAGTCAGAATGCAAGATGATGCAACTTTTATTATGAACTATGTGCTAGAGCTTTAATATAGGAAATAAAGGGCCAAGTGCATGTTTCTACAATGTTCCATCACGAGAAGCAAATAGAATGCTCACTTTATGGAATATATGGGTACTGCTTATAGTCCAGGCTCGATCTGGTGAGTAATATCTGTGTAGATTTGTCTTCTACAGCTCTACCATGTATTTTTGTATTCCATATGATGAGGACATAAAATAAGTTGTGTAGAACTTTCGCATCTGATACATTCTTGAGGGGGCAAGGGGGGCCTTAAATTATCAATTGTGGAGCGATTGTTCTGAAACTTGCTCAGAATATGCATTTTTGAAAAAGAAACGTATTTTGTTTGCACAACGTTTTTGATTTAGGCCTTAGTTTTTTGAGACAACGGGAAGTATATTTAATATATAAGTAGAGATTTTAAAAGGATAGAACTCAATGAGCTTTCATGCTAGAAAAAAAATGGCAGTTTTGGAACCCTTGAATTCCTAAGAAAAATTTAGAGCTTTATTGTCCATTTTCTATTTCATTGCGATTGCTACCTAAAATATAGGGAAGAAACAAAGGATTCGGTTATGAGCTGTAATAAAGAAAAATTATGAGGGCAAAAATAGAAAATCCTGCTGCATATTTTTGACAAAATTGTTTCCAAGATTCCAAAAATTGTGATTGTCTTTTCTTTCCAAGCATGTAAACTCATTGATTGTTTGAATGACTAAACAGGAAATTAAATTTCGCTTAGAGGATTTTGGTATCAAAGACTCAAATTTTATACCTAAAAAAGACATCACACTTTTAGGTATGAAATATGGTTCTTTTATAGCAACATCCTTTAATTGAAACTTAATTTCTTGTCTACTCATTCGAGTATTCAGAATTTCCTCCTTATCAAAATTTCTTACCGATGATTTGGCATTCCTGAAAAGCTATTTTGTACAGAATGGATTCCCATCAACTTAAATTGAGGCTGCCTTTCGGAAAACTCTGAGAAAAATTATAATGCATCCCCTGAGATTCCCAACAGTAGATACAGAGTTCGTGTATTTTTTGTGTTATCGTTTTCAGGAAAGAAGCCAATTCTCTCAAGAAAAATGTTAATAGGCTAATTTATAAGTTTTATCTACGGTTTAAAGTGTGATCTTGAAAATCTAAACACTATTTGTAGACGGATTTAACAATAGACAAAAGGGCCCAAGATCCAAAAAACTTCATCATTTACGCAGGAGAAGCCCATAGAAATATTCTTTTCACGGATGAGAATATAAATTTCCGGTAAATAGAGCTGTAGAGGTCAAAATGAGAAGGCGTGCTCAAAGTGCCTAAGAAGCTTCTGAAGTCATTCACAGGGCTCAAACAGGATACTATCCCGCCAAAGCGATGTTTTGGTGGGATGTGTCTTGTCATCGGGTCACAAAGATTTAGTTCTGTGAAAAAAGTGTTAATACTACAGCTCTTGCGTATTGTGTACATTGATGACGTTATTGAAGATAAGGTCAAGTGATCACCAGTTTTCTGTTCATTGGAAAAGAATGGAACTTTCAACAGGATTCGGTTCCAACACGCAAAGCAAAACTCAATCACCTGCCGCTCTCTCAGAATGTTCATATCTTCATCAAGGCTGATAAATTGGCAGACTGGAAGTCCTGACTTGAACACTTTGGGTGACAAACTGCGGTCAGTATTGAAAAACATGGCTTGTTCTAAACTACCGATAGATATGGACTCACTTAAGCGCTCTTTCGTGGTTGCTGCTTTCCAAGACAAACTCATGAAGAGTACCAGTATGCGAATTGGCCGCTCCCCAGCAAAATGGCTCCGGAAGAAAAACTGACAGTGAATGACTTAGGCAATTAGCGCACCCTGAGGGCGCATACCTCCACAAGCGAGGCAACGGTAATGAAAAATTCAAACTGGCTCTGAAACCATGATTTTTGTTATATTAACTCCAAAATCTAATAATATGTGTCTTATGATAGTATGTACAGCTTATGCAATTTTCTTGAAGATCCATTCATAATTTTTTGAGTTAGGCTTCGTACAATCGTTATGACCAGCATGAGTCAACATACAAACTAACCAACCGATCTGCACCAAAATTTAATAATTGATGTCCATAAACATCAATGACAATTCCTATAAATTTCGCAAAGATCGATTCACAATTTTTTGAGTTACTGTGCTTACAATCACAAAATTAAAAACAATGGCAAACGAATGAACAAACAGATCCTTTGAAATATTAAGTCAATCTACTCTTCGTGACATACCTAACAACTCATGAAAATTTCATGACAAAAATCATAACTTTTTGAGTTATGGCACTGAGAAAAATTATTCAGACAAACAAATAGATGAACTGATCTTCACCAGAAGTTAATCATCAGTTTCTCCTAACATACCTAACAATCCCTGTAAATTTCGTCAAAATCTGACCAAAATTTTTTGAGTTATGTTGGTGACAGACAAAATAACAGATGGACAATCCCGATGAAAACATAACCTCCTTGGTGGAGCTAATTATACATTTCATTCAAAAAGTAAACCTCACCAACTCTGCGACGATGCGTAAAATCACAAGGTACTACACCATATAGCATAAACGCTTATCGACGGACGACTGTATCAAGCAAACTCAAATAGCAATCGACAACAGTATTCTAAAAGAGGGAGGACGTAGCAACTAAAGCAGCGACAAATCAATTCCACCGAACCAAAGACTTTCTAAGCACGGTGCATAAAACCGATTTTCTGCAATGCTCGTGAGGCAACTGAATGGAAGTGGGCCTCAAACGTCAACTTAGGATCAAAATGGACACCCAGGATTACAAGGCCATTAACTACAGGAAGTGAAGTGACACACCATCCATAATAAGTCCGAAAATGCAGCCTTCAAGGTACGCGACAGAGACATGATCATAGTCTCAGTTTTACCTGCAATAATCTCATCCCTCACTTAAAACACCAGGAATCTGTCAACTCCAAATCCCACTGAAAGGATTCTGAAACATCTAACCTAGGACTAAGATTCTCGCAAACAGCAATTTTTAAAGTAATTAAATCTCTCTTCACATAAAAATACTGAACTTCGGCGTTCCATACCCCTGTCTTAACTTTTTGTACAAGTACTATAGTGGTCTACGTTCAGTCCAAATTTCACAAGTAATTAATTTCTTCAGGCTGACTAGTAATTTTCTCCTATTAAATCCTTGTACTCTAGTTGGGTAAGTGCATGGCTGATGTGTTATCAACATTTCACTATTTGAAGTTATTTGATCTCTTTGTAGCTACGTGAAAACCAATGGGGCATAGCAAACTGTATAGGTCTTTTGTGCATGTTTTTTTTTTTACGGATAATGCCTAACAGTGGTTCAGTTCCCCGTCGACTATTGTTGCGGGCGGTAGTGAAGTGCTGCAGGTGCAGCGGCAGTAACGGACTCTAGTCACATACAATGAATGAAGGTATTGCTTTGGCGTAAAGGCGAGCAACCTTTTTTTGGGAGTACATGCTACTTTTTCAAGAGCATGAGAACAAACATAATAAATAATTAGTCTTTTCTTTGTTAAATAATTGCTCACGATCAATAATCGAATATAAAATTTCAAGTAGCTTCCCCTTTTTACTCCTTTATTTTGTTATTTGGAGAAACGGCTGCTATGCCCTCATGCACAAGCATACTTATATTGATTTTTTTTTAATAGAGCTGTCACGAATTTGCTATGAAGCTTAAAGAGTAACTTTTATCGTAACTAGAGCCACTAATTTTCATAATGTGAACGAATCGTCAGCACCTGCTTAGAAAAAACTTATTTTCAGAGCTACTCGGTACTAATTAAAAAGCTTTTTGCCGCTTATAATATTGCTGGATATATGCCTCGGGTGCTTTTTATTTTATTTTTTTCCAATTTGTGGATTTTGGGTATCGCTATTCAGAACTTCAGTTTAGGTATCTTCTAAATTTGCCCATTTTTTTATTTGTTAAGCCTTTTTACGGTGAAGATTCATGTTGAGTTTCAGATGAGATCATATATATAAAAGTCTAGCTTATAATGCTATGTTACACACTATAGAGCTCAGAGAAGAAACATTCGTATTCGTGCGAGACTAATACAACGGCTTGAACCAACGTTTGATTTCTTTCACTTAACGCCACTAATGCACTCCAGGTTCTCAACACGTAAATGCAGCAGTTACATTAACGAAGCTCAGTTCTTCACTTAAATACGAGGGAAGGACTAGAAATTCCCCCTCAGCTTTGTACTATCACATAATGACGTTTCTCACTAATGCACTTCAGGTTATCAGCACGAAGGTATAGCAGACACATTAAGAAAGTGCTGTTGTTCGCCTCAATATAAGGGTATAGCCATCAGAAATCTCTCTCAACCTCACATCTATCAGTAATTGAGAGGCCAGTTTTCTTGATGTTTCACACAACTTAAAATGAAAAAAAAAAATGCATCTATGTGTGGCAACGCATGGCTATAGCATTAATGCGATGCAAAGAGCACCACTTTCTAACGGCAAAGGTAATTACGAAAATAATGGACTTGGTAAAGATTGGGGCACTTTTGTTTGAGGAAGAATATCTCAGTGTTTCAACGGGAGTGACAGAGCTGGCCCGGCCAGAAAACCATCGGAGCTAAACTATGCGAATATCATTTACAATTAGAATTCGAGTGATCAACAACTACTGAAGTTAGGTATAATTTGAAAGATCATATTTTGAGGACTGGATAGCAATGCTTCAATTATTACAATTTTTTTCAATTACTGAAACTTCACGATCGTAAAAACATGTTTCGGGTGCCTTTCAATTTTTTTTCAATTTGGGGATTTTGGCTATTGCTATTCAGAAATTCAGTTTGGGTGTCTTCTAAATCTGCTAATTTTTTTATTTACTAAGCTGTTTTACGGTGAATACACATTCTGATACACGTGCTTATGATGCTAAGTTAAACACTTTAGAACTCAGAGAAGAAATCTTCCGATTTCTTTCAATTTCAAGCGGTGCTATATTCAGTAATATTTGTTCTCAACTAGACCATCCGAAACCGTTTTGACTCACTTAGCTTCGCAATCATCAAAATTAATGGATTTGGCCTTCCCAGCCCATCCTGCGATCACAATCGGGATTATGATCGCGATCGTGCTAGTGATTGTGAAATTATTACCTCCGCCCAGGAGGTTATGTTGTTATCGAGTATTTGTTTGACTATCTCCTTGTCTCTCACCAAGATAACACAAAAAGTCATGGACGGATCTTTATGAAATTTGCAAGAGCGGTTAGGTATATTACAAAGAGCAAATATCCAAATTTTTGTAATGATCTCTTTGTTCTTTTGTTTGTCCTTATATTTTAGTTTTTGTTTGTTAGCATCAAGACTCAAAAAGGTATAAGCTGATCTTTACAAAAAAAAATTACATGAATTGTTAGAAATGTTAGAAGACACAAATGTCAAAATTTTTGGTGAAGATTGGTTCTTTCGTTTGTGTGTTTGACTTTGGCTTTGGGGCTCTGGGTAGCCCTTGAGTTGGTGGAAATGCCACTCTAAAGGCAGATGAGACCTTTTTGGTCCAATGGCATCCCTGAGAGGAGATGAACAAGCTGGTGCCCTAGCTGGGTACTCAGTCTTCCGCAGTCTGCTCCTCTCTTCTTTCCCTCGGGTAGTACCACCTGAAGCTCTTTTCCTTTCCTTCCTCTTCTTCCTCTTTTCGGCAAAATCCCGTACTGGTGATGGCAGGGTCTTTGGCGCGTAGATAGCTGGCCACTTTCGTTGCTATCACGACTGTCGATTTGCGTTTTGGAATTTTTTATGATTTCCTTTGCTTATGCTTTGCTTATGGTGTATGTTCATTTATTGTTCTTTGCGTGCCTGATAACTAGATATCCGGACGTGGAAGAGAACCCCGGTCCTAGTGGTTTTGGGTCTCGCTCCTGCCGGATCTTGTGCACTAATGTTCGGGGTTTATATGGTAATTTGCCTGAACTGGCTGTGGCCTCTTCCAATTATGTCCTTGTGCTGTGTTCGGAGACGCTCGTCTCAAGCCATCGCCTTGTTTCTGAGCTGATGATCCCGAACTTTGAAAAGCCAGTGCTGCGGTAGCGAGACTCTTGCCCTGGATTTAGGGGTTTGGCTGCTTACGTTCGAAAGGTTGTTGTTGTGTCCAGGCAGAGTGAATATGAGTGTCCATGTTGCGAGATGATGGTGCTTCGAGTCGGTGGCTCATTCAGGAACTTTTATTGGTTCTCGGTATATCGCAGCCCGTCTGCTGATGATAGGGTCTTTGATTGTCTCCTGGATACAATGGCTAGAATTCAGTCGTCGGATAGGCGTTCTGCCTTTGCTTTTATGGGTAACTTTAATTGTCACCATGTGGAATGGTTAGGCTCTAGGAGGACTGATTGCTATGGTCATGTCGCCTTCGACTTCGCGAGTGCCTCTGGTTGTGAGCAATTGGTTGAAGGTCCTACCCATTTGTTGGGAGGTGTTCTTGACTTACTGATGACTGATGTTTCTGATCTGGTTGGAGTCTCAGGGGATGGATGGATGTCACCGCTTAGCGGGAGGGATAGGGGGAGAAAAGGGACAGCGGATGGGGGAAACAGGTAAAGAAGAGGCTGCCTAGACAAGAGCAGGCAGGTCGTCGGCAGAAAGGACCTGTCCGTGAAGGAAAAAACACGAGATAGCGAGAAAGAATAGCGGGAGAAGAGAGTAGGAGAGAGAAAGGAGCGCCACAGTGACCCCCGAAGCCACTCCAAATGGTGAGTGCCTGCGTTTGGCCCACGGAAGTCCCCATCGTAGCGCAGAGACTCCCGCACGGTCCACCCACGACGAAGACGCACAGGCATCGGGTGGGGAGTCTCAGTGGTGTCTCCTATTGGTTCCTCGGACTATGGTGCCCTATCTGCGACGCTGCAGGTTCGCCAGCGGGTCCCCAGAGTCACTGTTAGGCGTGAAATATTTTTGAAGTCCAGAGTGAATTGGGATGCCGTCTATGGTGCCATCCTTGCGCTACATGGGGGTGTTGTGAGAGAGTCTACTGATCCTGGGTCTACTTTGGATCGGCTTCTCTCTGACATGGTGCGCGCTTATGTCCCTTCCCGCTTCATAACGGTTAGGACGGGCGATGAGCACTGGTTTGATGATGCCTGTAGGAGGGCGCACCAGTTCAAGCGGGAGGCATATGGCCGTTGGCGTACTAGCCGATCTTGTGCTCGCACGACCCTCAGCTAAGCGCAACACTGTGTTAATACGGCTTTAGCCAATAAAGTACTCACTCGAACTCAATAAGCAGTCACCAGATTTCATTGAATAATATTATGTTTATATATTTATTTTCTCATAAAAATACTTTACTTCACCTGTGTCTATCGTTACTTCGCTAAAAAACTGTGTGTTTAATGTTTTCATCACTGTTCTTACGCTTACCCTCAACCTAAGCTCTCTATCAATATTATTATTTGAACATTAACCTTGTGTTTATTACGTGTGAATTAAGATGTAAAACCACCTAGGGATTCAGCTCGGTGGATAGTGAACTCTTCTCAAAGTAACCAACAATCTATCTCTACTCATGTCTTTTCTATATAGAGTACTTATTGTTGTGCTTCAGCTCTTTTCTTAAACACCTCTTCATTCTGGCCTGAATCCATGTTATAAGAGAAAATATTGAAAGAACATGCTCTAGCATGTCAGAAGTTGCATTTCAATGTGTGTTTTACTTAGCCTAACAACCTCCATTAATCCTTAATATAAATAATTACGTTTGACTGAACGGAGCCCAGGGAAACATTAGAACATGCAACATTTGAAAATATGTTTCATGTGATGAAAAATGCATAGCTAGAAGACGTAGGTGGCGAGGGTGACTCTCAAGCCTTGGGGGCCCTCCGTATCGGCAGGAGCATCCGCACAGGAAGTGGTGAGTTATTGCGACTGGCCAGACCGAACAACAGATAGGCAGCAAACTGCACCCTAATTGCGCGCTCTAACAAGCCGTCAGCTCGCAGAGGAAAAACCCAGCCCGTGCGCATTGCGTGTTGGGGCTTTTGCATCAACATCACGGGACCTTTGGGAAAAACCAAAAGGGAGTGCCGCGGAGCAGTTTCGCTTGCACTCAACCATGGTTGCGTCAGCATTTAGTAACTATAAAAGCGCTTCGTTAATTGATTCAGATGGATTATCACTCGCTACCTTCAGCTTGGCGGTTACGAGCTACACCTGTTCTAAGGTTTAGTAGAGATTTTGGAAGATTTAATTAGGACTTGTTTCACTCGTTGAGTAGTTGTTGGTATTATTAGGAATGTTCACCTCGAATAATCTCAGGGCTCCTGTTCAGTATTTAATCGTTTTAGTGTTTCTGAGTTTTGAATTTGCATAGCCTAGAAGTGTGTTAGCTTTGACATCAATATTTTTGATTAACCCTGTCGAGGGGCACTCTCAGTACTGTATGGATCCTAGTTGCCTGAGATCTCTGATCTCAGAGTTTTGAGTTGTTTGTCGTATCTTTAGTTTGTTCTCATAGTTGTGTTGACATTAATATTTTTGATTAACCCTGTCGAGGGCCACTCTCAGTAGTGTATGGATCTTAGTTGCCTGAGATCGTCTGATCTCAGAGTTTTGAGTTATTTATCGTATCTTTAATTTGTTCTTATAGTTGTTTTGCATGATCGCCGCTTTCGAGAAGTTTTTTAGGTTATCTCTCTCATGTGTTAAATTGCCGCCGTCACTCGAAGTAGAATTCAGTCATTTGTACCTTGTCCTTATGTGAATAAGTCTTAGCAACTCATTGCGAGTATGGAATATCTTCTGTAGGTGAATAATCACTCGAAGATTCGAATTCATTTCTAGAAGTGTCTAACCCACTCAATCATTAGGGTAGCGTCTTCAACGCTACTTGTCATGAATCTTGTACAGCCACTTCGTAAATAAACAAAAAAAAAAAAGGATATAAAATCGTAAGACTAAAAAAACGTAATTAAGTGTGTCATTTTACCTTCGTTAAATTTAAGGGCAAGAACCATCCAAGATCAGAGAAAGAGAGATTCAGTTCCAGACAGAACTATGGGACTGAAGATATCCCTGGAAGAAGATCAGCTGAAATATTGAACTCAAGAAAAAAGAGTTGTTGAACATCACATTTGAATAGACAGACTTGTGTCTATGGGTCGGTATCGACTTGGTATATTTTTATACTATGTTGCAGACCTTCGCATAGGTACCAGTCAAGTTAATCCTGGTTCGAGAAACCATAGCTAATCGGACAGGATTGACTTTGCTATGTCATGGGAAAATATAGTTTCAATCAAAAAGAAACCCTCAGGATATTCTATGACAGTGTTTCCCATTGGTTCCTCGAACCATGGTGCCCTATCTGCGACGCTGCAGGTTCGTCAGCGGGTTCCCATAGTCACTGTTAGGCGTGAAATATTTTTGATGTCCAGAGTGAACTGGGATGCCGTCTCTGGTGCCATCCTTGCGCTACCTTGGGGTGTTGTGAGAAAGTCTACTGATCTTGGGTCTACTTTGGATCGGCTTCTCTCTGACATGGTGCGCGCTTATGTTCCTTCCCGCTTCTTAACGGTTAGGACGGGCGATGAGCACTGGTTTGATGATGACGACTGTAGGAGGGCGCACCAGTTAAAGCGGGAGGCATATGCCCGTTGGCGCACTGATCCATCGGGTATGTTTTCTTTCTTTCTTCGGTTGCTGTGCTCGCAGCCCGGTTTGCTTCCGTATTCCGTCGAATGTTGCGGCTGGGCTCTTTTCCGGTGTGCTGGTGTGTTGCCCATGTGACGCCTGTTTCGAAGGGCTCGGTTTCATCCCGTCCCTCTGATTATAGACCCATCTCGATCACACCTGTTTTATCGATAGTTTATGAGAGGTTGGTTGCGTCGAGATTGGGTTATTTTCTTGAAAAGCAGGGTGTCCTTCCCAATACAGTATGATTTTCGTAAGGGCTTTGGAACCTGTGATTCTCTGCTTCACATTTCTCATGTGTTGCAGCTGGCTCTTGATTGGGGGTCATGAGGCAAGGTTGGTACAGCTAGCTTGACTTTAGTGCTGCTTTTGATCGCGTGAATCACCTTGGGCTGCTCCATAAGCTGAGATTAATATGTATTGGTGGTTCAGTTCTCGCGGTTATTAGTCAATTTTTATCTGACAGACGTCAATGTGTAGTTCTTGATGGGAAGAGGAATGAGTTTTCGGATTTGGGTTCTGGTGTCCCACAGGGTAGTGTTCTGGGCCTTTTGTTGTTCATTGTATATACGGCGGATCTGTTTCATCTTGTTAATAATTTACTTGTTGGTTACGCTGATGATGTTACTTTGCTGGCTATTTGCTATAAGCCTTGTGATAGATTAGAGGTTTCAGAATCAATTCACCATGATTTGGAAATGATTGATTCCTGGTGTTCTAGGTGGGGGATGAGGCTAAATGCCGGCATGACTAAGACCATGCTCGTGTCCAGCTAGGTCGCCTACAGTGGGACCTCGTTTTCCTGCACTCATACTGGATGGTGTATCACTTCCTCTGGTTGATGAGTTGGTAATCTTGGGTGTCAATTTTGATCCAAAGTTGACGTTTGAGCCCCACATTCGTTTGGTTGCCTCACGTGCATCGCAGAAAATTGGTCATATGAGGCGTGCTTGGAGGGTGTTTGGCTCGGTAGAATTGACACGTCGCTGCTTTAATTGCTTTGTCCTCCCTCTTTTGGAGTACTGCTCTGTAGTCTGGGGTTCTGCTGCCGGTTGCCATCTGTGTTTGCTTGACAGTGTGGTTCGTCGATGTGTGTTCATGCTGGGTGGTGTTGTGCCTTGTGGTCCGGCGCATCGTCGCAGAGTTGGTGGGTTCTGTTTTTGTATAAAATCTATAACTGCCCCAGTCATCCACTGTCTGAGTTTCTTCCGGATCCATTTGTTCAAGTGAGGTATACTCAGCGTACTAATGCTTTTCATGAGTTTGCCTTGGAACCGTTACGATGCCGTACGGGCCAGCATTCCCGTTCGCTTTTTCCATCGTGTGTAGATGTTTGGAATGGTCTTAATGGCTCTGTCTTTGCTGGTGCGGGCATTGGCAGCTTTAAACGATCTGTAAACAGAGCTATTCTGTGATCTCGGATCTTGTTTTTTTTTATTCTTTTTTTTCTCCACCCTCTGGGCTGGTTGCGTGGGGGTTTGTTAACCTCATGGAGTTTCTCCATGCCTATGTCGCCAGTCTGGTGTGATTTAATAATAATAATAATAATAATAATAATAATGTTTCTCATATCATAAAAAGTTATAGATGAATACTCATAAAATTTGTGGGAAATATTAGAAATATTTAAATGACACATATTGACTATAACTCAGTGGGCGGCAATCTCATCTGCGCAATAAGCCATGCGAATGTCGTCTACAAGAAGTGGGACTCAATTCTCTCGAACAAAGACAACTCAGAAGGCAACAATAGAAACTATTAAGTACTAGCGTGGTTTTAAAGAAGTTCTTCCAACGGGATTTTGTACAGAGACGTTAGTGTTCTCTTGCAAAACAACCGCAGAAACCCAAACATAGAAAGTGAAGAGCTCTGCCCGCAGCCATAGTGAACATTTGGAATAGCTAGACTCCCCCAAATTTGTCCGAGCAGAGTCATTCAATGCGTTCAAAAATCGTCTTGACATACATTAGGAGCAACGTCGGTCAGTGTCCGGTTTGGCTACAGCGGAGATTTTCAAGAATCATATCGCGTATTCAGGTAATAACATGAGGCATTTTAAGACATTTTTGTGGAATGACCCTTCAGTCGCAAATGCTTAGTTTTCGAGATATTTGACGTTTAAGTTCCTATTGTTTTTCTATGGGGAAAAATACCCGGCAACTCCACAGGAACATGAAGTAATCTAAAATAACCGAACCTGGTTAGGTTAGGCTTGGTCAGGTATGGTCATTCTAGGTTAGGCTGTTAGGTTTCCCCATAGAAATACAATGGGAACTTCAATGTTAACGATCCCAAAAGGTGAGATTTGCGAAGGAAACATCATTAATTAAAAGTCTTAAAATGCTTTATATTACCTGAATAAGTCAACAAAATCAGGAAAATCTCCATTGTAGCTAAACCGGACATTGACCGCAACACGCCCCACAGTTACGGACTCCGCCTTTAGGAGTCCCAAACTCGTAACGCCAAAGATTTTAAGCCACCGTAACCCCTCAACCCCTCATTTCTCATAGCCCAACTAACTTAACGTCCCAGAGTTCCGCGATTTGCAGTAATAATTAATTGTTCTTGCACGATCCACACTGCCTCGGAATCTTCACAATTTGACGTATTGGCAATAGCTCATAGAGGGCCAGAGCGTAAGTTCCGGCAGCTCTCTATGACTGGGTCTTCTGGCCCGTCTACTGTTAGCAATCTAATCTAAAGTGACAGAATTTTGGTGATGATCCTTTGTTCCGTATTTGTTTTTGACTAAAGTTTATTGTTATGTTTGTCCGGACATAACTCTTAAAGTTATGTAAGAAAATCCACAATACGTGTAGGATTTGTTGGAAATGTTAAAAGTTCCTTATGACCAACTTTGATGCTAATCTATTCGTCCATTGGTGTGTCGTCTACAAATATGTAAGGTGGCCTTAGTGTTTGTCTGAATATATATAACTCAAAAAGTAAACAACGGATTTTCCAGAATATTGCAGAAACTATTACTAACTCGAAACTATTGTTACTAATGCTCAAATGACCAAATTTTCGTAGTGATCTGGAGAAAATTCTTATTGTAGAATTACTGCACTTCGATTTTTTTCGTAACACTGCCATTCTTAGCGCACATATGCGTTTCCACTGGGCTCTAGTTCTGGCTGCAATTAATAAGTGCAAAAGTGTTCGTGACTGTAATTGTGACTGCGACAGTGATGGTGATTGCGATGGTGACTATATTTCA
Source organism: Parhyale hawaiensis (assembly GCA_001587735.2). Classification (NCBI taxonomy): domain Eukaryota; kingdom Metazoa; phylum Arthropoda; class Malacostraca; order Amphipoda; family Hyalidae; genus Parhyale; species Parhyale hawaiensis. The sequence goes on along the minus strand of LQNS02278089.1, from coordinate 10,797,042 downwards.
ATTGAGTCATCGTGATTATAATTGTGCGATCATGATCATGATTGCGATCGTACTGTATTTATGATCATGATTGTGACCGCGATCGTCCTTCATTTGGGTGATCGTGGTTATTATATCCATTCAACTTGCACAGAAGACTTCAAACAAGAAAATAAACAGCTAAGAAAATATAAAGGTTAAACTTTTACATTTTTCGGTGGAGGACGTTGAAGGTTTGCAGAGCAATTTACACTAATAGGGTTAGGTAACTATTTCCTCTTAAATAACAGCTCCGGCATAAGAGTATCTGGTAATATTTTCATTATTTTGAAGCCCATCACATCGAGGTACACGCTCATCAATCAAGTATATAAACATGTGTATATATGCATATACACAATTTAATATGTATTTTACGTCAACCGTCCGAAATAAGTATTGTGAACAGCGATAGCCATTAACCAACACAGAAAACATTGATTTCTTCCAAATCAGCTCATTCCATTCATCGATCAACGGTAAATGTCAACAAGCCTTGGGACACTCATGCTGCACGGATCCAGCACTCATATGCGCTTGTGCACGTGAAAGCGTGCTGGTTTTTGACACGATTTTTCTCCGAGACGACACAATGAAAATATCCACAGAGCTGCAGCGCTTGAAAGGTTTTTCTTTTGGTCTTTCCGCTAGTAAAGAAAAAATGAAGAAAGAGAGGAAGAATATAAAAGTAAAGGAAAAGTATCAGAGAGAGAAACAAAACTTATTTATCTAATCTCATCTGGATTTAGAAGTGTAGTTGTTGCAAGTAATATGCCTTTGTTCTAGGAGTTTAACTACGCTCACTTTTAGCCATTAGTATCGTAGCCAGAAGCAAATTATGCACTTCAGCTTAACTTTTGTGTTGGTGGAAAGCATTCACTTCAACTTGTGGGCTTTGGACTGGGCTGCTGCCGGTAAGGCGCTGCTCTGTGCTAAAGCATGTGGAGTGCTAGACACCTGTGGAGGCTTCGTATTCGACGATACGCAGGTAAGAGAACATGCTTCAAAAACTAACGGATTACCCTTTTAAACGGCTGTAAGTATGTACAGTGAGAAAAAATGTTGGGTACCTTGGAATTTTTTTCTTCAGTGTTAGATAGGGGGAAAAGAATAGCTCTTGAGAAAATCCCATTTTCCCATTGCCGACTTTTGGCCGCCAGCGTCAGACCTAAGAGTCAAGTACTGTTGTGGTCTCTTAATATAGATTAGATAGCTTGCAGAAAATGGGCCAACAGGTACATTCCCAGAGTTTTCGACTGCATCAGTTTCTATTTTACGAATTTAACTTCTTGGACGGCTAAGTATACTGTTAGGTATGTAAGCTTAACCATGGACCACGCGATACCTTGACTGTCCACTCCTCGCAAATTAGGCTGATGGCAAATTGATAAATCCTGGAGACCAACTCAGGCACGTGAGCTCTTTGCTGATCCAGAAAGTGTTGTGTGCATGCACTACGCCGTGGCAGAACTTGCCTTCCTCAGAGTTGAGGGGGGGGGGGGNGGGGGGGGATGGACGTGGGGGGTTGGGGGTTTGCGGGTCATTTGAACCTTCCGTCAAATTAGCGCCATAGTTTTTGGTGACCCGTGGTCGACTGCAGCCGCACTTACTCCTCTGGGGCCAGTTGGCCTATATCCGCAGCACAAAGCAGTGCGTGTGAGTTTCCCCCAGATGAGGGTGCGGTCTAAGTTGACTTTACCTTTAAAACAGTTAAATGTGTAAACTGACGAAAATAAAGGTGTAAATGATCATTTTACATCACAGGCGCCGTCCTGCAAGCTGGTGGTGGACGCCTCAGTCGCAGGGGCCACCGAAGTCAGTGCGCAGAGCGCCTACAGGCTGCTCAACTACCGCGACAACCTCAAGCTCTTCGAGTTCCAGACTCCGGATAAAACTTGGGAGTAAGTTTCTACTTGTCAAAAACCTTGCAAAATTTTGACCTAACCTAATTGACACAGCACGAAACGTAATATATAAATAACAATGCACTGAAAAATTCCAGGGCCAGCTTGAAACACGAAAGCGTATCTGACAAAGTGTAGAATTCTATGCAGTTAGGAGCGTTTAATAAAGTTGCTAAGAGGTCTGTTGATTAAATTTTGCTCCTATCAGTCTTCTGAATTATTGTAAACTAGTTACATGAAACATTCACTCTGCTGAGTTCGTTCTATATCGTTCCAGGTTTTTAAATCATGTTCTCTATGTCCGTATATTATCAAAGCTACATAGTCTGTATTTACCGAAGTGCTTTGTGCTTTGAACAACCTTCTAAGGCGTACCTTTGAGTCTCTAAAGTGCATTGAACATTCGCAGAAGTTTTTAGCCCGTTGAAAGTAAAGCTTTCTGTCATTTTCACCTGTATTGGGTGTCTACAACATAGGTGGGGGAACCAACGTTTATGTCTGAGGAATTTTAATATTGCGCACTATTTAGACCAGTTACGCATACTCTAACAGAAGACTTAGCCACCCAAGAAGCTAAAATCACAAAATTGAAACTGGTGCTCTTGAAAACTCTGTTAGGGTAGTGAATTTGGCGTAGCAAATCTAAGCTAAATCAAGCTAATCGATGGCGCCTATGATGCCTATACGGCCCCCAAGATCGCGTCCACTAATAATATTGCACTGAGGAAGCTAATAATATACTCAGTCTCAAGTCTCTGAGTAGAGTCGGAGCTCAAACTGATGTATTACGTTCAATCTATTTAATTATTATTTGTTCCTTTGCGTTGTTGCGTACTTTGAGCAGCTTCTTAATTATCCCTCACTGTTATTTCAGTGATACGCTTCTGTTTTGCCAAGCTCAGGGAATGAAACTGCCACCGTATCCTACTAGCCTGAGGGTAAGTTCTGTAGAAATTGAAGTAATTGAACTTCCAACAGCTTTAATGCGGCAACCTACTATATAGCTTATCGCTGAATCAAATTTTAGGCATTTATCTTCAATTAACATAGCGTATTTCAGGGCAGTAGAAAGACTTTTCCCTTTTGGAAAGGGTAATTTGAGTATGGCTGAAATAACCTTGGAGTAAATATTATTGTAGAGCACGAAACCAGTCCCTGTGTCGCTGGCAGTGGCTTGAACCCTTCCACTCTTAATTAATACCTCTAACTTCGGCAGTCAATCTAGCTGAGTGAGTGGTGGCAACCAGGCTTAGGGCTGTTAAATAGCACAAACTAGCTCACAGAATCTGCTAGCAAAATTCAGAGCAAATTTTTACACTGAGAAAAAGCAATTAACCCCAAAGACAGTACGAAAACTTAAGAAAGCTAGTATATAAGGTACCAAGTGCTATATTAGTTGCCTTTCTGAATAACTGAAGATCTAAAATTTAGTAAACGCGGACAGTATGTGCACTTGTGCAACTAAGACAGTTAAAAAGAGCGTGGGTCTGATTCCTCACACTTCCGTCCCCTTTCTGCTACAGAGTACCAGGCAAAAGGGCATGCAGGCCCCTGTACCATGGTACACACGATACCAATAAAAACGAAACAAAATTAACAAAAAAGCTACAGTAAAAGCCTATTTATAAACAAATATATCTGCTGAGCTTTCCTGTTCATTGAGACAGGGGGAATTTTTGTATAAATACATACATTGATTCCAGTATTTTTAAGTTAATGTTAGATCAGTAATAGAAAATTTGAAATTATCATCATATATATTATGTCCTAATAGTTTCCAATGACCGTAGATTTTGCTACTAATATTTGTCAATCTTAAACCGGTGACAAATTCTCACTTTCAGTTGCTTCTTGGTTTCACCAATGCAAAAGGCAGTACATTTGCAGCACTGGTAATTAGGGATTCTAAGGAACAAGTAAAAATGAAAGAGTATCTTTGAATTTAAAACACTACCACGTTCAGTTTGAATTTATAAACACTACTCTAATATTGGCCTGCTGGTAAATTTGCATAGAAGCCTAGTTACACTTTTCGTGAAAGAATAAGAATCGTCTCTAAGAAATGGTACACAGAAATTGATTAAATGTCTCTCAACGGTGGATAATTTGAGGTCTGCATAATAAATGCAATATTCTATTTTACCAAATAAGTTTTAATCTAAAAATGACGAGAATCCACTTTGCTTCAGGTTATTCTTCGAAAATGCTAAGTCTATGACAAAGAATTTTGACAGCGTAAATTTGGAATGCTCGAGAAACTAGTCAAGATATTAGATTTCGTTTGAAAGTATTTGGGATGAGAGAATCAAACTTCATATATCAGCTTGTGAATTACTTTTTTTCTGTAGGCCGAGGTTTCAGACTGGCTATTTGCAATATGAATTTCAATATCTAACAAGTGTAATTTTTGGTTTACTTTTATTTTGAGTTATATTAAATAGATCGTTGCTAGAGTTCAATTACCCTATTAAAATTTTCAGCAGTCATTCCAGCGGTGCTGCGCAATTACTGCGGAGTTCGCGGGTGTATGTACGGCTTAAAATTGCGCAGCGCCGCTGGAATGACTGCTGAAATTTTTAATAGGGTAGTCGAAAAAATTGTTAATGTGGGATTCCTGTT
>LQNS02278089.1:10761868-10786716 GCA_001587735.2 Parhyale hawaiensis | reverse complement strand
TTGGTTTGTGTCGTATGTGTTGGTTTGTGTCGTATGTGTTGGTTTGTGTCGTATGTGTTGGTTTGTGTCGTATTTTTTGGTTTGTGTCGTATGTGTTGGTTTCAAATGCAAATGACTCGATGGTATTACTTAACGCACAACATGCCTGCTTTTTCATAGAGCAGGAGTGCCCGATCTTTGGGTCGCGACCTCATAAGGCAAGGATCACAATACGCTTTGATGAAGCGAATAGAACATGAGAATTTGTAATAAATTTCATAATATTGCAAGATTACCCAAATGAATAGACAACTCGTGGTAATTTTTCAATTATCAAGCTAACTGTGAAAAATTTCGGTGATCGTTGTCCCATAGGGGCTGACTAAATAGTGAGAGGGAGGTTGATTTAAATTTTATATAATTCTTTTGGTATGTCATTCCCATCTTTCTCATTGGAAACAGTTCTCTGGGACACAGTGTCTTTCCTTTTCTTTCTCAGGGTTAATCGCGCTCTTTTGGTAATTAATGACTGTCTGTTCCTCCCTGTATAGTCATACAGTAATTCTTTTAATAAACGGAAATACCCATGGAAATGATGCATGGCACACAAGAAAACGTTGATAATTTCTAAATTACCATTAAACAAATCAGATAGTAGTCTTAAGTACTGGACCTCATCACATCCCATTTTATTTTTAAAAGTTGTATGAACTGACTGCCAGTAAAACCTTGACCGCCTTGTGGAAAGGACCGTAACTTAGCAGATGAGTTTTAATGTCGACAAATGTTTAGTGAGGACTCCTCAGCCCAGCAATTGGAAATGAACGGGATAGAATGAGCAGCTATCACCCAACCACGTGAACTGGGAATCTCTATCATAAACAAAACTAAGACACAGTCAGTAAGTTGACAAGAGTATGAAAATGGCAAGTAGAGCACTGGAATTCATTACTATGGACATTATCAATCCTTTTTGCACAACGTTAGTGTACCCGCATCTAGAATTTACTATTCAATTTATTCTGATCTCCACATTATTACGGTAGTATCGATAAAATGAAAAGAATCCAGCGCAAAGTAACAAAATTGATATCTCACTTATGAAAAAAGTCATACGAGTGTCGCTTACAGGAAAGTCCGACGCATCTCCCTCGAGCAAAGACGACTCAGGTGGCAATTAAATGAAGTATTCAAGTACTTGAATTTCTTCAACGACGTACCTGTAACGGGACTTTATGACGGAGACGTAGATGATTGCCTCCGAAGTGACGGCTAAAAGCTCAACCATAAGGGTCGGAGCACTGCTCTCAGCCAGCAGTGTTTCTATTGCTTCATAGTGAACATTTGATTTAAGCTCCCCTCCAAAGTTGTCGGGGTAGAGACAGCCAATACGTTCAAAATTCATTTTGACAAACATCGGGACCAACACCCTCCACAGCTATGAACTCCTCCAGAGGCCACCCTAATCCATTATTTTTCCTGCCAAACCAGCTTCCGGGCATCTGCGCAGCAAATCATCATACTTGCACGATCAACTTCTTGGCTGAGTTTGTTCTTTTCTTCTTGAGATGTCTAAATTATTTTGACAAATGGGCATTGGCTCATAGGGGGCAGGAGTGTGAGTCCGGGCTGCCTCTGTGAATGGGCAAGTTGGTCCGTCTACTGCCAGCCATCTACAATATTCTATAAATCTAGAAACATTTTGACTGCTAATATGTAGGGTCACGGTGCATTTCCTGATCCTTACTTTGAGATAGGCGGTGTACTTAGCACCGCAATAGGTATACTAGAGTAGCACTAGGTGGTTGACCGGAGCACATTCAATAGTCCGCATAATACATGTGTCGCTGTAAGCGCGATGGGTTTCTTCCTAAATTAAAATATGTGAAAGTGAGGCAGAGTACGGGAAAACAATAGGTCCTGAACATCTAAAGAATTTAACCTCCTGCGAAGAATGTCCAGAATTCTGAATAAACGTGTTGCCTACTCCAAGGAGCTTCTGTGTTTCTTTCTCCATGTTTTGGTGCTCCTGAAAATCTGAAGTGATTTTGTACACCATTATATGATAAGTTACATGCATGAGCTGCACACCACTAAGAACAGATTGTTTATGAACGGGTAAGCTACTTCTCCCAGGTATAACATACAGGCATATCTATTGCCCACCTATTCAACCATTAAATTAAATACAAATAATGTTTATTTATATCGCTCAGCGTCTGAGTTGAAGAAGTATTTACGAAAAAAGAAAGGGTTGCATAGAGGATGACCGAAAGAATTAAAGTAAACTAGGAGAAAAAACGTGTCCTAGTCTTCAGAAAATTCAAAAGAGCATCAATTCCTAATTTTAGTGAATGTGTGAATTTATATTCTTCCTTTCGTGTTGATAGCATTCAGAATCACGAGAGATAGATTAATCTAAGTTTCAGCAATGATGAAGTTAAACATTTTTTTTTCTTAAATTTAATTAAACAAAAGCGCGCACGCCGAGTGGCAATCAAAGCACTTCTATTGCCATCCAGTCAATGGTGGAAATTGAATTCAACTCACGGTCTTAAATTTCCGTAAACCAAAATGCTGAGGTAATACAGCAACAAGCTAAGTTATGTACGTCGCCCTGCAATCCCTCTTTGAAATAAGAAAATCTTTTTTCGCCCAAACTAGAGCACTTTGAGAGCGCACACCTTCCCCAAGCAAGGCAATGCTAACGAAAAAAATTCAATTTAGTCCTGAAACTAGAATTTTCCTTTTCCTTTATCATCACCAACATTTGATCATTTGTACTTCTATATAGCTAGTGATAACAGCTTCTGTAATTTTTCCAAAACATCCGTCTGAAACCTTTTGAGTTATGTTATGACAAACGTGGATGCCTGCTTTGAGTTGCTGATGGAAATTTGCTTATACAAAAAATAGTTTAATTCATATGTGCGTGTTAGACCTGCAGCTCAGAATGGTCAAAAGCTTTAAACTTCAGAACGATGATAGAGCAGGAGCTTGAACCACTCTGTTCAGTTATGCACGTTTATATACAACTTCTATAACTCTAAGCTGGAATATAGACATACAGTACTACACAGCTTAGAGGATGTTACAAATATTTAGATGAATTTTGGCCGTACTCGTAGTCAGGGTATCTAAGGCTAAATGTCATATAAGACTTGACATCAATTTACCTAAAGCTAAAGGGAGTATTTTATTGATGAAATTTTATGAACATTACTGAATAAACACAAAAATAGATGGTAATAATTGATCAAAGATTGCAATGCTGGTTAACAAGTGATACAAGAAACAAAAAAAAAATTGGGTAACTACGCTAAAGTGGCGTAGAAAAATAACAGAAAAATAGATAAAAATAACGTCAAGGAGGTTAACGTCCCTACCAGTTTTTGCATTAAGATTAGATTAGATAGTCGGCAGTAGACGAACCAATAGGCCTATATCCAAAGAGACACCAGAACTTACGCCCCAGCTCTCTATGAGCTATTGCTATTATGTTAGTAGGATATAGAGGACTCGAAAACCAGAAGAGAAAAAAAGGAAGTCAGAAAAAATAAAAAAAAAGAAGGGGGAGAAGAAGCTCACTCAAACAGATGATCATGGATGCACGCAAGCATGATTTATAGCCGTTGATATGCGGAGCTTAAAGTTGTAGGTGGAGCGGAAGTGAGAAGACGACGGTTTAAGGTGGCCTTGGAAGCTTTGGCTGTTAAGAGCTTACGACGCGTGGAGGAGGGGTTCTTAGCTGTGGAGGATGTCTCTCCCAATGTATGTCAAGACGATTTTTAAACGAGTTGACTGACTCCGCACCAATAACGTCGGAAGGGAGTCTATTCCAAATGCTGATTACAAAATAGGGAAAGAACTGCTGACTTATAAGGTTGTTCTTCGAGCTTTAAGCTTGAGTTTTTGACAGTTGTTTTACAAGCGATCATTAGGGTCTCTTCAAAGAGCCCCGTTGTAGGTACGTCGTTGAAGCCATTCAAGTACTTGAATGTTTCTATTAGTTGCCCCCTGTGTCATCTTTGCTCGAGAGAGATCAGACCCAGTTCTTCTAGGCGACGTTCATACGACTTTTTTCTCAGCTGAGGTATCAGTTTCGTTGCTCTGCGTAGGACGCTTTCCATGTTATCGATATCTTTACAGAGATGTGGTGACCAGAATTGAACAGCAAATTCTAAGTGTGGCCGCACTAGTGCCTTGCTCATTATGCAAATTTGATTAGAAAATTTCTTCTTAATTGCGTTAAAGCGCGGATATAATGCTGAGCTTAATAAATCGATATCTCAAAAACTACTGATTTCAGACAACTGTGACCTATACCAGTAAATTTGTGTTTAGCACATCAATATCTACCACGCAGTGGTCTGAAGTTTGTGGGTTCGGTTGGTAAGCAATAGCATGAAATACAGTATTTTTGTCTCCCCTATAAACTGTACCCAGAGGGCTGCACTTTTTTTTTTGTAGGGGCTGATAGCATAGATCTATTGGCTTCAAGGGGAAAATGGTGCAGAATTTTATTTGCGTCAGCGTTATTGCAATGTTTTTTTAAGCATTAGTGCAGTGCGTCATACGAGTCAGAAAAAAATACAAACAAATGCAGTAACAGATCTTTATCTAAAGTTACTCAACGACCCCTGTAAATATCGTAATGACCTTCCATAACATTTTGGTGACAGACAAACAGGCAAGCAAACAGACAAACTTCAAAAAACATAACCTCGTTGTCGGAGGTATTTGGTACTATTATCATCGTTTTATTGTTATTGGGTTCGAATATCGCAGCAGGTTCTGTCCAAGTGAAAAGAGACAATTGTGTTTAATTAGTATTTATGGAGCCATCATAATGCGAGTCAACGAATGTAAGCAGAAGGAACTTAAAATTAGAAAGCATTGTATAAGTATCATATTTTAAGATAAATTATTCTTTTCAGCCTTTTTTAAATTTATTATTTCATGAAAGCTTTAAGTTTTTTGTGAAAGCTGAACATTTTTCCTTAGAAGCAACTTCTTTATATAACTGAAATTTTTCTTAAAGTTAAGCATTTTTTTGGAAGCTCATATTGTAAAATTAGCATTTTTGCGTATGCTGAACACTTTTCCAACGTGTATAACATGTTGGTGAAAGTCAAACATTTGAGTTTCAGCTCAGACTCATACTGTTCATCATATTCGTGACACCACGCTCAAGTTGACGCACAAGTAACAAAGGCTTTATTGGCTCGCATGCCCAAATGCTAAGTACGAACACATTAGCCCTGACATCGCTAATGTACGTGTACTTGTACTCTGTCCATAGCCCGGCAATTAGTACTCACATTTATGTCGGTCCCTTGTTTTCCGTTAACGAGATAACGATAAAGCGACTAGTGCCGTTACAGCTTAGATATGCCCTAAGCCTGTTACCGCACTAGTCATATTAGACCTTCAATTCGAAGTAGTTCTTAACCCTTTACTGCCCAGGTAAGTCACAGAATCAACATAAAGCTGTTCCAACGAATATTGATGTTTAACCGTATTAGTACGAGCACAGAGAAAGTTGTCCCTAAACCACACGCTTCCCGTGCACTGAGAGAAATACTTGTGCTGGAATTAAACGCGTCCAACACGGAAACTGCGGTATTCGTGTTGCACTAGCACGCTAAAGCAGGTATTTCCTGTCCCTGCACGGCAATATGTACTGGTTTGAGGACTACACTTTGCACAGTGAGGCTGGGCCATCCTGCTACAAAGGCTTTTTTCATAAGAAAAAACAATAGAACAAAGAAGAACCCTTGTGGCTAACTAACTCAACCTGGTATGGATAAGGTAATATTAATCAGTCATGTCTCAACTTCTCTAACGGATGTCAACTTTTCTGATGGATTCAGACGTCATTAATTCCTCTGTATAGCTTGGTTTATGGTTTCAGCACTAATAGTATTGCACTGCGCACTACCTGCATGGTGATGAAATTCGTCATTAAGGTGAAGTTGGAAATCGTAAAGATTGGGGCCAGCGTGCACTGGAGTCGTTTTCAAAAGAAAAATCGCTCAGTTGACCGAGACCTGCGAAAGAGTGAGGACCGTCTGCCAGCAATCTGAATTCGGGTAAGTGCCGTTTAATTATTGAAAGTTACTTACATTTTCATTGGGAAAATACCTTTCAACTTTCCGATGTTACAACTTGGCTAGCATACCAAAATTAAAGACAAAAATTATTGCCGCTCTTTGGGAAGTAGCTTCAATTATTGAAATTCAAGTAGTTCAACCGTCAGAATTTGTAAAAGTAAGTTTCAGTTTTTCGCAGGTAAAACTTTACCTTATCATCAATGTCGAACTCTACAGTAAATTCGCATAGGCCGTTGACTAAGTTTAATTCTATCACACCTGAAGCACTTAAGCAGACTATGTATTCTAGTAACCAGTCTACCCGTAACTTGGTTACCATCGTGAGAGAGACACTAAGTATGTATCGATCATATTCGCGGGCTGGCTCTAGCTAAGGCCAACCATTGCCAGCTTTCTTTCATTGACAACACCCAACATAAAGTTACATAAATATTTGCAGAATTTTTTACTGGTTTTCAGGAACGGTATAAATTAATACAGCGAAGGGTGAGGTTAAAGTTAACTTTACCTCTGCCCAGAATAACAGACAAAGAGATGACGCCTATTTTCTACTCTATTGGCTCTCATATTAAAATACTAAATTTCAATATATTAAAAGTACTGGCATAAAACAGCTCACGTGCGGAGCAAGGGCCCATTTTTTTTTTTTTTATCTGAGAAGCGTCCGGTCACAAAATGAATGGATATTATGTCCCCCCCCCCCCCGAAAGTTCAAAATGGCAGCACCTTTTCACTGTTTATATGCATTTTTGTCCAATGTACTTTTACGGCTGTAGCCCTTCAAGAAATCTCCGAACAATAAATACCACACCCTGCAGAACAGTACAGTCCCATCCGACAAGAGTAAGCCAGGCACTTAGCCAAAGACCCTACGGACACAACTTCAACTGAGTCCCGAACAGACATAGGTGACACACACGGTACTGTTGCCAAGATATTCTCGCTCTTGCATTCACGAAGCTATAACAATCAGTGTCCCATCCAGTAACTACATACATGTTATTTGAATCAGCCTCCGGTGAAGAAGTATGTCGAATTTGAAATTTCAACCTTTGAAGTACCGCCTTTGCAGCTGTGCGAAGTCGCACGAAATATATTAACAAAGAGCGATTCTTCTGTTTTAGTTATTTGTACCATTATACTATCATATATATTTACACTACATTCCGTTATTTAAGAGCAGTAGTACAACCACCTACGGTATTGTTCAGTTTGTTTGTCTGTCTCTTTATATGTCTTTCACCAAGATAATTCAAAAAGTTATGGACGGATCTGTACAAAATTTACAAGGATTGTTGGGCATGTTAGGGGAAAATGAATATCAAATTTTGGTGAAGATCGTTCGACTATTTGTTTGTTTACCTATGTATCTCTTTTTTTCGTGGTAGCATTACTCAAAAATTTATCCATGGATTTTCATGAAAGTAGCGCGAATTCTTCGGAATATTACAAGGAGCATATGACTAAATTTTTCCGCTAGTTTGTTCCTACGTTTGATTGCTTGTCTCTAAGTTTGATTTTCTGTCTGTCAGCACCATACCCCAAAATATTATGAACGAATCTTTAGGATACATGCAGGAATTGTTAGAGATGTAAAAAGACACAAATGACCAAATTTTGGTGGCGATCGCTTTGTCCGTTTGTGTGTTTGACTAATGTTTCTTTTATAATGTTTGACAGAGCATGTATCAAGAGTCATAGACTGATATATATGAACGAATATTGGAATTGTTAAAAAATGTTCATCGACATAAGTGAGCAAATTTTAGTGAGTGTAAAAAATAAATTAGGGTTTCAAAACCAATGACATTTTTTTCATTAACATTACGTTTCTTGACAGGTGCATGCGCTCTCAAATTTAGAGCCTTATATTTAGTATTATTCCATCACCATAGAGCTTTGCACTGCAACGCATTGCTTTCTTAGATTTACATTATATCCGTAATGGAATTTTCCGACAGAACCATTGCTATGATCAACAGCACGTCTGTCACACTCGTCAGTGGCTTGGCCCCTGCGATCTGGACCACAGACGCCACTACGCAGTGGTCCATATTCGGATGCGTTACAGCGTGTGCACAGCTGGCGATTTGTGGTGGATTTGTATGGAAAAAGAATGAGGTAAAATGGCTGAAATTTAGTGGTTATAATTGAAACTTCTTCTTCTACTTATAACTTCTTTTATTTATAATTGAAGGTGTGATGTCTTTTATACCAATAACCATCATTATAAAACACAAGCGCAGTAAGTGGTATAGTAGTCAGCTATATTATAATTCTGCTTGTTCCTCCGTAAGTTAGTTACTTAGATGGTTGCTTAGTACGACTGTGACGCTTTAGTATTAGATAGGAAAAATCAGGGTATCTTGGATACTATCTCCAACAGAGAAGAACAGGACCTGAGTTTTATTTATTTTTATTTTTTTGAGGGGGGAGGGAGTTTAAGGGCTGCTCCTGATCGCAGGTCATAGGTAGAACATTTGTTACAGTACCTTATATAGAACATATTTTTCCACTTCGTATGCGTGGCATGGGTCTAACATATCATCGAAGAACAATGCTTTTATTCGGTGAAATTTCGACAGGTTCCGCTAGCTTCAGTTATTGTGGGTATTTCAGGGCAGTGGAGACTCGTGGGTGAAGGGGAGGAGATGTCCCTGACGCTGTAGAACTGCAGCACCCTACTTTTTTCTCCCTATTATCAGATTCAATACTATAATTTATTTTCCTTTTTATATAATAACTATAAGGGAAGCAAAATAAATACCGCATTGGAAGTTTTCGGTAATATCGAGAGAACTAGGTGGTACTGTAGTGCCACGGTACCTTTCCCCAAGAACAGTCGTTGTTTATGGGGTAATCACACTTGTGAATTAATCTGCTAGGATAAAATTTAGAATTTTTTCTGATAGTAGTAAGATGGCGTGAAATTTTTCTATTTTTTTTTTTTCTTATAGACAGCTATCTAAGGGCAGGTTTGCTTGGGCGCCAAAATTAGGCCTACGAGGTATAACTTGCTCAAATTTTCAAGCATGTCCTCTGGCTTCAACTTGAGTCAAATTTCAGGCGGTGACTCTTAATCAGTTACCCGTGAGACTTCCATAGACTTAGCCTCGCTCCATAAAAGGATTTCAACCGACTCAATAAAGAACGCCTTCGATTGGGTCGCCAAAATCAAGCACACTTCACTTAACTTGTCCGGAACTGCAGACAGGTGCCCTGGATTCCACCCGTTTATTCACGTTTCAGCTATTAACTCAAAATTGATCACATGTGACACTTCAACGAACTCAATCTTACTTCGTGAAAGGGAAATTTCAGTAGTTTCAACTTAATCGAGTTGTTTCTAAGAACTACAACACGATTCAAAGTGACAAAGCCAAAGTTCCTGTTTGCAGGTCCGGACAAGTCAAGTGAAGTGTGCAAAGCTTAGATCGATTTAGATGACCCAATCGAAGGCGTCTATAATCGGGCTGTAAGACCTGCAACACGATTTAGTGTTAAGAAGTCAAACTTCCTGTTTGAAATTTCAGAGAAATCCAGTCAAGTGGGATTTGCTTAGATCAAATTTAAGGACCCAATCGAACGCTCTCTATAACTCTCCACTCAACTAGAACAAACTAGGAAAGAGTAGAAAAGGTTCTGCTGATGATAATTACAATGAGTACTGCCAAAACCGCCACCGCTTATATCAGATAACTAAGTCCGGTGCTTACAGGCTGAATGTTGATTTTTTTAGAAGTCTTTTGAGAACTTGATAACAGAAGATAACTGTGATAATTTATGAACATTTATCATGAACCAAAATTTACCATGATCTTTTTACTAGTTTTATTTCCTTGTAGATCTCCAACTCTACCCTACCCCTTGTATGATGGAAGTCGCTGCCAGTATTAGTTATTAATTAAACACGGCACCATGAACGTTGTCTACCGACCGGGTATCAACTACATAGAAATTGGAACTCTTTTTCAATTAGATTTTTGGCCGGTTAGGTTTGTGACTTTTTCTGTTTAAAACTAAAAATTTATCATTCATAATTTATGAATGAACAGCCATTAAGGGGATCAACCCAAATTTTTCGAAACTTCCTTATGTGTGGGCCGAATTTTCATAAGTTTGCGCAGTATATATAATTTTACAAAAGAAACACATTTTGCTCGTGCAACTGTTTTGATTTAAGGCATAGTTTTGAGATAATGGGTAATATATAAAATCTATACATTTTATGAACTTTCTAAAGATTAGAATTCAATGAGTTTTCATACTAGACAAAAAAATGACAGTTTTGGAATCCTCAAAACATTTCTAACAAAATTCTACTGAAAAAATTTTCACTTTCTATTTCGTTTTCTTTTGATTTGCAATTTTGGATCGCTAACTAAATATAGCGAAAAAAATATATTCAGTTTTAAGCTGTGACATAAAAAACATGAGGACAAAATGGAAAATCCTGCTCTGTACTTTTGTTAAGAACGTTTCAAGGAATCCAAAACTCTTTTTGTTTTTCCCAGCATGAAAACTCACTGACTTCTATTCACTTCTAGGTGAAAAAAAAACAAATTTAACTGAAGAGGCAAAACACATAAAATATTGTGGTGAAATGTCATATAATGCACTTTCTTGCGTTTTGAATGAAGTTTGAATACTATATTCATGTTGTGTTATCATTTAGAAATTATAGGAATGCATAGTTTAAATATTTTTACCTGTATGTTGTTAAATTACATATATTTACATATCTATGTATTGGGAATATCAAAAGAATGGACCTCAATGAGTTTTCATGCTAGAAAAAAAAGACAGTTTTGGAATCCTTGAAACATTCCTAACAAAACAATAAAGCCGGATTTTCCATTTTTGCCCTCATATTTTTTTTTTTTTTTTATCACAGCTCAAAACCGAATCCATATTTGTTTTTTTCTACCTATATTTAATTTGGCAATCAAAAATTACACGTCAAAAAAAAAAAAGAAAATAGAAAATCTGGATCTTCAGTTTTGTTAGAAATGTTTCACGGATTCCAAAACTGTCGTTGTTTTATTCTAGCATGAAAACTCATTGAGTGCCATTTTTTTGAAATTCCCAAATTTGTATATTCCCCATTATCTCAAAAAGTAAGGCCCAAATAAAAAATTTGTGGAAATTAAATGTGTTTCGGTTTCAAATATACATCTCCTTTGCAAATTTCAGAACAATCGGTCCACAATCAATAATTTTCCCACCCCCCCTCCCCCCATGCTCCCCTTTAGGCCCCTTTTGGAGGGGGTTACAGTGTCCGTATCTCCATACCAACTTCTGACACACTTTCTAGCTACCTAAAGACTCTTTTTTAGCAAAAAAAAAACTTGAAACCTTGACCAAACTCGCGCCAGGTTAATCCCTTTCACGGCTAAGGGCAAGAAATTCAAATATAGAAAAGTAGTTACGAATTATTCGGCGCTGGTAACTTTACAGCAGATATTATTAAGCTGAACTTTAATAAGCTGGATTTCTACTCTGCAGGATAGATGAAACTTCAGATGGATTCGAGGCAATTACCCTAGAGTTTATTCGATTACCCACTTGATCGATAACAATTTCTTTTTTTTTCTCGTTAAACAACTCCTCCACGGTTCTTCAGAAGGTTAAGCAGCATAAGGCTCTTTTTATTTTCTCATGGCCTTCGAATAGGTTGTTTGGATGTTTCGGCGCCTTCTGACACGAAATTTCATTTTCAAATCGACTGACAGCATTAAATATGATCATTTTGCTACCATTGTGGCTTTTTTGCCCATGAGGCCATTGATTTCGATCGATTGGTCTTGATTGGCGTTTTTCAGCCGGCAAGAAAGCGAGTACTCCGTTCAAATCACTTTTTGTATTATAAGTTTTTCCTTCGACTCCTTCTCCAGCTTTTAAGCTTGTAGCATTGCGCAAAACTGTTCTTCTTGCATATCCTGTGACCTTAATGATCTTTCCATACACAGTTACCAGAGCAGTATAAGGTAGAATCAACTGCATGCATGCTGAATTTTATTATTGAAGTATAGAGCATAGATCCACTACGCCCCACGAGTTACAAAAAGCTGGTATACGGACTTACCAGCAGTTGAATTTTGCCATTATACACCAGGCAGTAAACTGTCACCTGGTGGTGGACTCCTCAGTACCAGGGGCTGTGCAGATGACTGCCTCCAGCGCCTACAGGCTGGTCAGATATGGCGACGGCCTCAAGCTCGACGACTTCCCTCCAGCAGTTGCGACCTTTAAGTAAGTGAAGAGTCAGATTTGAGGATTTGTCCCACCGCACTCTTCACACTTGGTTCACTTCCCTCTTGCAGTTACGCCTTAGATGTACGTGACGAGTTAAGTTGATCCATTTCTCCCAAACAGTCTTCAAACTTTGTTCACTTCTTGCCTCCCGTAAATGGAAGTAAGTGATGAAACGCTACATTTAATGATTCCTGCCGTATAAAATGTTTCCTATTTGCTATAGAATACGACACAAATCTAAACCCGCTGCACACGAGCGTCCAAAGTCCGGAATGCCTTACGTTCTTCGAACAAAACTTTTTTGTGACGGTACGTACACCAAGTTTGAACCACGTTTCAAAATATGTTTCTTTACGAATAGAAGCTCACTCGAACCGAAGTGAAATATTTGAAACGCTGCAATTTGTTCTACCTGTATTGGAAAAACTGCGTCTAAGATTTTAGGCACTTTTCTGGACGTGTGATATTGGACAACTAGCAACGTTATATGGAAGACGTATCGAGCTTTCAGTCCTCACGAACAGAGGTACTGGGGAATTTTGTATAAAATTCCAGCACCTGAAGGTACAACTCAAAAGCATGTGAGATGCTTTCCAGAAATATTACTGTCGACAGACCAAGAATGTTCTTTTCGACGGCCGAGGGATGTTCCTTTCGATAAACTAAAGATATTATTTTCGACAAACGAGGAATATTCCCTTCAACAGACGTTACCGGAAAATTACATTGAAAGAAATTATGGATAAAGTTAGAATAGAAAACTGTGAAGTTGAGTTTTTGAGTCTGTACAACTCATCAGAGTATACAATTCAGTGTTTACCGAATGC
Source organism: Parhyale hawaiensis (assembly GCA_001587735.2). NCBI lineage: Eukaryota > Metazoa > Arthropoda > Malacostraca > Amphipoda > Hyalidae > Parhyale > Parhyale hawaiensis. The sequence goes on along the minus strand of LQNS02278089.1, from coordinate 10,773,542 downwards.
CAAACATTGTTATACGCACGGAAAGACTACAATAAAACTAACATGAGTTAGTTACGACAGAAAAACTAATTTGAATTCACCTAATGACGGGTTGACATTGCATTTGCATGTGGTTTACCTATACGGAATAATAAATCAAGCGATAACTAGTTAATACCGTATATATATGCACTTGTTCTGCTCATGAGTTCAGGAGTGCATGGAAAGTTCATAAAGTGACGGTATCTTTATGCCGGGGCCACAGTATGAATTCGCACGCACAACTTGAAGCAAGGATGTGCAGCTTGCACGTCGTTCATGCTACCATAGCTATGCTGCCTAAGCGACTTGCGACCTATACAACTTTGCATTAAGTGTGCGTATGCAGCACATAGTGTAGCCTCGGCCTAAGAGCACTCAATCAATTCGTGCGTATCAATGTATCATCTTTTAATTTACGCTCCACATCAACCGTTGAACCAATTGCTACGACATATAAGAAAATAATTAAAAAAATAGTATTCAACTTAGGGCTTGTACTATTGGCCCCCAAAATTAATTCACAGAGGCTTGACTTTTTAGATTAGATTAGATAGACGGCAGTAGACGAACCAATTGGCCCATTCCCAAAGAGACACCGGAACCTACGCCCCGGCCCTCTATGAGCTATTGCTATTATGTTAGTAGGATATAGAGGACTGGAGAAAAGAAGATGAAGAAAAGAGGAGAAAAAAAGAGGAAGAATCCCAGCCACAGAGACGATCATGAATGTATTCAAGCACGATCAAGAGCCGCTGATATGAGGAGCTTGGAGCTATGAAACTCATAGTTCGCAGTAAAACAGTTTCCGATGCTATTATTTATCGTTTTGTTCGAGATTTCCAGAAACTCATTCTTATTCCGTAACACGAAGTGTTCAACAGGTTCATCGTAGTCGCGTTGCTATAAGAATTGCAATACTACTCAGAAGACTAAAGAATTTATTTCAAGTCTCGGGCAAATGAAGCCTCGGAGGCTTAAATTCAGCTTCCATTGTAACGTGCCTTATATTGCATAAATCAGTGCGTAGATAGGTGAAACTGAAAATTCTGTACATATTCGGTGAAGTTCAAATTATTGCATTGCTGGCATTTCTGCCCTTGAGTTTGCTTAGGTCTGTTACGACTGAAATTATATCTATGCCCAGTAACATCACCCAATTATATCATGTTCATATAAAATATTAATTATTAATTGATTTCCAGTGAGATGGAACAGTTCTGTGAGGACAAGGGACTCAAGCTGGTGCCTCATCCAACCCAACTTAGGGTGAGCTTCACAAGCGCTAAGGAATAATAATTCATGAAAACCACTAAGAATACCTGACATCTGTTCAAATGTTGCTACTATTGTATTACGATGTTCAAATAACCATGAAACTATTTTTTTTAAGTTATACATGTGATTTATTTTAACTTATAGCCTACACGTATATTATGTTTCGGCTTATCTGGAAAACGCCATATATACCATATGACCATGATTTGGGCATGGTTATCGAAGCAATCCACCAACCGTACATTTAAACTCCAGAATATAATCTTTAAAATCTATAAAATTATTCTGCTTGTGATGCCGTACGTCCGTCCATTCGTCTGTACGCTAAACTTTCAATACTAGACGGGAAAAAATTTAACTTGCAAGACGCTCTTTAACCCCGGCAGTGCTATCAATGCTTCATGAAAAAATATCAATCGATATCGAAACTTAGACCGGATGTCCAATTCATTGGTATCATACCTACCGATTTTCATTGGTTTTCAAAAGTGTAATAACCTTAATTTGTGAAATACAGCAAAGTCCCACATAACGCATCTGTTTGCACTTGCGCTGTACGTACTGTTACCCGCATAACGCGAGCTAAAATTTTTTTTTATTGTCCTCCCTGAAATTCATAGAAAACGTGGGTTGGAAATTAGAGAGAAAAGTACAAGAGTTATTGGGGTGACGGAAACAACCATTAACAAAATATGCATATTTATTCAACAGGAGTATAATTATATTCCTTGAGCTGTATACAATAACAGTATTGTTTTACTGCGAACTGATAATAAAAGAGTAATTACACATCTCTTATTATCTGAAACAATGAATAATAAACGCTGCTGTGTCTTTAATATTTTGCTTTTATCAGAATTGTTCTTAGAGTAGTTTCTGTTAGTTAAAGTATTTTGCAATGTTCATATAAGTGTCACCAGTTTCATGTTTCTCAAACACTTACCTTTTTAAATAGATATTCACTTTATTTCTTTCCCATCACGTTTTCTTTTCTTGCACTAAAATCCATAATAAGGGTGTATAAAACTGTAATATATATATATATATATATATATATATATATATATATATATATATATATATATATATATATATATATATATATATATATATATATATATATATATATATATATATATATATATATGCAGAAACAGATATGATTAGGTTTCCATCAAACAACTGCTGTTGCACTGTATACATCCGACAATAGTTTAACAGAAAGCAAAAAGAGTAACGGGAGGACTTATGGGAAATATCAAATAGTGACGTCATCACTAAAGTTACCCCGACGAACGATACGGCTGAGCAGCCTATGAGTATTTTACTTAATTTCGCCAGATTATTGCAAATTTTATCCCTAAAGCGTACGAATAAATGAAGAGAACATACACCAATTACAAAAAAAAATAATTATCAATAGAAAATTACATTGAAGGCAGCCAGAAACCTTCAAAGTATCAGAGGCAAGAGCTGGGCCTGTATGGTGCCCTGATTTACCTTCTTCTTCGAAGTGAAGCCTTATTTCACGTCATATTCCGTTTACACTGCTGTTGAAAAACACATAATCAAGCACATCACCGTATTTTTTCGGTTTAATTCAATCTCCCGCTCCTCACTGCATGGCCAGCTACTTGAGCTGCACCCATACAGACAATGCAGTAAATAAATGGTTGTCGTCAGATACAGAAACTTTGAGCAATAACTGTTCCTATGGGTCCTATGGGTTTGATTATTTGATTAAGAGCCCAACCTACAAAGGCCAAGACTGACTCTCAAAGAGTTTGATTCGTCTGTGTAACGTCATTCGTCGACACTGCGGTCAGAGCTAAGTTCTACTTTAGTCCCATTAATCCCTCTTCGCTTCCTGATTCCAATTATAATGCCGCTAGCTTAATCATAACCACTGTTAATTGTAAGGGTAAAACAGTGTTTAAAAAAAAATCACCTTTGAATGTTTACTTCAAATAGTATTTCATGCAAATGTTTATAGGGCTTAACGAGTGTATGCCTTATTTGAACTTAGAAATGCATTTTTAAAATTTCATATGCATTACAGAATGTGTAAATTTATTGCGCTGGGCTCTTCGAATATACCTACTTACTTTTGGCTTTCATTGGGTGCAAAACAATTGCAAATTCAATTCATCGATAAATGTCGGGTTATCTTGGTCGCCGCAAAAATCACATTTTCTTCAAAATCAGTGTTGCAGATAATATCGAAGGACTATCAATATTACCGAACACTTCGCGCTGTACGAGTCGCGTTGTGTGAATTCCGCAAACTCAATTTTCTGTCGCGTAGTGAGAATATCGCGCTATGTGGGACTTTACTGTATATTAAACCTACTGTATCTTGTGCATCTTGTAATCTTTTACATCTATTTTTCATTAACATACTAGGTCATCTGTTAATCTCTCCATAACATTGCATTACCTAACATGTTTCTGGTGCAAGATTGTGTTGTCTTGTACGTTCTGCATTTTTTAGTTGCCTTTTTACGCTTTTAACCTCTGTTAGGGCCCGAACTCTCATGTAGAATGATTGAGCCGTCATCATATGATTCTGCTTTTCACTGCAGACCGGAGCTCTATCTATTTAATAAATGCGATTTGGTAATTACCTCCGCCAAAGAGGTTATGTTTTCATCGTGTTTGTTTGACTGTCTGTCTAGCCGTCTGTCTATTTGGTTGTTTGTCTTCCTGTAGCAAAGATAACTCAAAAAGTTTTGAACGGATTTCAACGAAATTTACGGGGATTGTTAGGTATGATAGGAGGAACAGATAAGTAATATTTGGTGGGCAAATGCCCATCCGTTTGTTTGTCTGCCTCATTTTTCTTACCGCCATAAGTCAAAAAGTTATGGACGTATATATATGTCTATGAAATTTGCATGCGTTGTTGGGTATATTACACAGAATAGATGACCAAATTTTGTGATGTGATGTTTGTTTGTCGCTGTATTTGATTGTATGCTTGTTAGCACAATAACTAAAAAAAATGAATGGGTCTTAATGAAATTTACAGAAATTGTTAACAATGTTAAAAGGCATAATTGATTAAATTATGGTGGTGATCAGTTTGTCCGTTTCCGTGTCTGACTGATGTTTGTCAGAATGTTTGTTAGTAGCTTAATTCAAAAAGTTATGAACAAATCTTCAAGCAAACAACGGAAACTCTTTATACTGTTAACAGGCAGATAAATGATTAGATTTTGGCGTTAATACAAGGAAAATCATGGTTTCCGAACCAAGTTTAATTTTTCGTTACCGTGCATTGCTTGTCGAAGATATACGCTCCGAAACTGCCCCAGTCATATATTCTATTCAAGAATCACGCCATCCTGTGTATTTGCCGTATCTCGTGATTATATTTTCTGCTGTAGGAAAGCGCCATATTGACTGAATATCTAAAATCTTAGGGGTGCTCACAGGTCAATTTTCTCAACCCGTTCACTCGAACATGGTGGACGCTGTGCGTTGAGGCAAGTCAACTTAGAGAAGGCCTTGCTTGAGATTATAGAAAGAGGAGCGCCGAACGCGCGAGTTTGAAGGATGAAACACGTGCTTTTTTTATTCTCTGTAGTTTTCACAGATCATGAACAAGTTGATAAAAATGTTTTTTCGTCGTCACTTTAACGATATAAATCATTGTAATCTCGCATGTCACTAGAATCCCGAAAATACTTGAGCACGCCAAAGACGTCCTGTTTGTTTAAAAAAAAAAAAATCAGCTGATTATTGTGTGCCGTAATTTCGATATCAATTCAGTTGGTTCATCAGACTATAAATATACGAGAATTAGGCTGCCCCACTTGAAAGCACGCAATAAGTTCATGGGATACGAATGTGACTTTCATCTGACCCTAAATATGAACAAAAATATAAAGAAACGATGTCCTAACTGAGAGACACTTTTACGTGTAGACAGCGACAGAAAAATAAAGTTCATAAACAAATCTTCTTCGCTCAACTGATCGTGCGCGTTCATATGAATGAACTGTGAGCTCGGCTAGAGACTTTTTCTTTCTGTCGAAGCACCTCTCAGTTTTGTACGTAGGTGATCTCGTATCCTACTTACCTCTCATGGTGTATGACAGCACCATCTTGTGTATCTGCCATCTTGTATTCACATTTTCTGTTGTATGGCAGCACCGTTTTGTATCTTGGTGACTGTCCTTTTTTGTTTACTGTAGGTCAACTTCAGCTTGTGCGCATCCGCCATTTCGTATTTGCTGTTGCAGGACCGCGCCATCTTGTTCATCCGTCGAGGGATGTATTTCTATGTGGACGTGCAACGCCGAGCGGACGGCAAGTACGTGCAGTGGAGCACCCAGACGGAGTTGCCAGACACCGCCATCGCCGGCTGGGCTGGAAGCAACCCTCACAAAGGAGATGAGCATTGCATCGGCTTGGGCTATGAGGACGAGCTGCTGTACTTTGATTATGTCTGTGATGAGCTGCCAGGAAGTAATTACGTGCCTCTTTGTGTCGGCAACTAGCAAGCAAATATCTACGCGGTTATGTGCTCTGTGGAGATCACTCGTTGTAGGCTTTTCCATTAGTCATCAGCTACGATCCAAAGTGAAAGGGCCAATGCGGACTTGCATCTCCACAACTAGAGTCACGGGCATATCACCCCATAGACCTCGTGCAAAGTTTGGTAAAATGCCCAAGGAAGAGTGAAATTTTATGCACATTTGGAAGCCTTGGTCAACGAGCAATTATTGAGATCCAGTGGAGAACTTCTTCTCCTACAGAAAAGCTAGCTGACAAACGTTTGCACTCATACCGTCTGCTTAGGGCACCAGTTCTGTTTGCGATCTACCTACGAGAAACACAAATTAATTCATAAAACGGATTACTACCCACAGTACCATCTCTATTATACGCTTGCAAGAGCACAATAATATCCACGATGAATTTGTCAGATTACAGAGTATTACAACTTATCAGCCTCAAGTCAACAGTGCTAGTCCCTCCCCCCCCCCCCCCCCCCCCCCAAAAAAAAAANGCGACCCTGGGTCTTATATACTACCCTAGGACCTAGGAGGAGCCCCCCCCCCAAAAAAAAAAAAAAAAACCTTCAACGGTTAGCGCTCGCTTGTTCTTTGTTTTCTCTCCCCCGTTGTAGTCTTTGGTGGTAATGGAATACTTGGCTTGGCCCACCTAAAACATTAATCTTGAAGAACTTCAAGGCAATTCGGAAATTCTGCTCGGGTTGTATTAATTTTGTTTTAGGCACATTTTGCGACAGTCGTGGAGTGCTGTTCAAATCGCAGGAGGAAGTGCTACATTCTCTTGCAACGCGGCCGCAGGAGTAAAGAAAGGAAGCATTTTCGACCCACTTTCATCACTCTGGCCGTCGGGCTGTAATTTAACCGGAAAGCATCCACTTCTGACTGAAAGTTTCATAACCGGTAGTTCTATGTTGTTATAACGTTTTCTGATTTTATCAACAAATACACTCCTGATCAAAAGTGCAAGACCACTTAAAAATGTAAGAAAATAACAACGTTTTAGTGATAAATAAACAAGCTGCTTCTGCTATAGGATGCAGTAATTCCTAAAGGTAAACGGTGTGAAAGACGAAAGATACCTGCTGCAAGAACTGAATAAAAAAATGTACATTATTGTCAGTTGATGAGTTTTTCAGTAGATCAAATTTATAAGAACACGTACAAACAGAAATCTTAGGTAACCTTTCGACAAGGACGTTGTGATGAGCAAATTTTGAGCTAAGTATTTAGTACTGCCTCCATTCTTTCTGATAACTTCAAAAATTCTTTGTGGCATACTAGAAATAAAGGTTTCCAGTTCGTTTACTGTCATAAATTATTTACTATTTCCGTAAACATCTCTCGTCATCTATCCCCAAATATATTCTATTGGGTTTAAATATGTCGAACGTTATGTATGACGTAAAACAGGGACCCCATTATCTTGAAAAGATATAGGCTGGTACGAGCAGTGTGAACTGGTACATTACTCTGCTGAAATAAACGTTCAACACCATAGAAACGAGGCCCCTCCGTCGACAAAGATGATCTTTGTAACATGCCGACGTAAGCAGTTGTTTGACGACCCTGCACCTCCTGAATCTTCATTGCTCAATAGGAAAAAGCACCCCACACCATACCGGAGCCTCCACCGCTGTTGCGCTTGAAAAACATTGCAGGATGCATCTCTTAATTTGTAATGCCAGTAGCGTTGTAAGCCATCAGGGCCATCCAGATTGAACTTCTTCGGTCATAAAACACAACTTCAAACCACTTTTCAATGTCCCATGCTTTGTGCGCTCGATCAATTGTCCAGCTGGAAACGGGCCACTTTGTGACGCGGACACAACCGATCCCTTTCAGACGCTTTTTATTCTTCATGCTCTTTTGTCGTAAATGTCGCCTGATGGTTTTTGAACTGCAATCCGAACCTGTGAGTGCCTCGATTTTCCTGGAAAATCAACTTGAGAATCAACCGTTTTTTTCTCCTACTCAATGCAAGTAAAATTTTTGGCGTTCTACCACTAAATTTTACTGATCCATAGCTCTCAGGGTCCATTATGAAGTTGCAAATCACAATTTTACTGCGTTGAATCACAGCTACGATTGCACGCTGCGACAAACCTTACTTATGTAGTTCAACAATTCGACCACGGTTTAAATCGGAGAGTTTACTTGCTTTGAGCATAGTGACAACTTCACCCCTTCAGGTCAAGTCTAGAACTAGTCCAAGTACGCACGAAATTTCCCCCGAACTAAACATTTATTACCCTGGTCTTTTAATTTTGATCAACTGAAAAACAGATTATTTCACAAAAATATACATTACTCCATAAATTGTTACAGCAGGTATTTTTTGTCGTTCTCACCTTTGTTTCCACGGTAGCAGCATGCTTACATTCACAGCTCTAACTCTCTGTATTGCAAGTTCGACGCCAACCCAGGCGCGCGAGCTCTTTGCTGATCTGGGTGTGCTGACTCGGCAGTTGGGGCGTGCAGTGCGACGTGGTGGAAATTGTAATCCTGAGAGATTACGGAGGTGCAGGGGGAGGAGGGTGAGTCGCGGGTCATTTGAAGCTTCCGTAAAATTGGCGCCATGTCTATAGTTCTCGATGACCCGTGGTCGACTGCAGCCGCACGTTCTCTTCTGGGGTCAGGGGGATATACCTGCAGTTGAAGGTGCGGTCAAAGTTAACCTTTCCTTTGCTTTTACTTTTCCTTTGGAAATTACTGATCCTTAGTCGAAGGAATTTATTTACTTATATCTAAAAAGTTGTTATTTTTTACATTTTCAAGTGGTCTCGAACTTCTGATCAGGACTGTATATTGATATTAAGTATTCTTCGACGGGCAGGAAGCATTCCTTGTTTAATACTTTTTCTAATCATTTGAAGTTATTCCGCAAAATGAGTTCACGAAAAGAATATTGAAAGCGATGCTTGCGAACTAAGTTGGATGGAGCAGGTATTTCCAAGCAACTTAGTTCATCAGCATCACTTTAAGTATCCCCCTCCATTAACTCGCTTTATGATATAACTTCTCTATAACACAGTAGCCTACAGCCCAGCAGGGTAGTATATCCCTACTGAGGACATATTGGCGAGAAGCAAAGTGTGCAGTTTGGTTTGCGATGACTCTCTCTTCAATATATTACGGTTTACATTCTTTAGATATAAAGTGAAACTTTGTGAAGTGTATGTTGTGTTTCTTTGTGTGTGCCATTGGGTTGAACTATAGAAATAAATCATCCAATCAAGCTTTTTGGGTCATTTTCTATCCACGGTCCTTTGTTTCGAATGTTCACAAAATTGCAAAAATTGTACATGTAATAAAGATAAGCTCTAAGTTTAAACCTTAGTAGCACATCTTAGATTCGTTTGTACATTAATTTGATTTCTTAAGGCGATATTGATAACGTTACCTACACGCATTTAAAATTCAATATATGACTGCAAATATTGTACCAGAAGCATAAGGGTAACCGCAAACGTTTATCCGAAAAAGGACATGTTTGTAGAAGAATTAATACTTTATACTGACTTATCGAGGTACGGTACGGACATAAGTGATGCCTATGGACGCCAACAAAGTTCTGTGGAGGCAATAAAGCCTTTGCAATGTTGCTTCAGTGAGCTTGTATTTGTAAGAGCGTAGATCAAACCATACACTAACGGGACACTGCATGGCCCCTAAGGCAAAATTAGGTCCCGCAATTTAGCCTGACTGCACGGTGCTGCACACGCATTTTTATATGTCCTCCCAGTACTTTTTCATACTTTACGTAATTGGGCTATTTGACTGACTACATTCAGTAATCACTAGCAAACCTATGCATACTTCTAAAACTGCTATACGCAACAAATTCACAAATATATTAAGGCTTGAAGTGTAATTACGTAGAGCAACTTTTTATGAAATCCTTCGATATTTTCAGCTAAGCAAAATTATTTCCCAATATTTAGTAAAATAAATAGTCTCATGCTGTAGAATAGAAGCTCCCAAAATTCGTCGTATGCTGGATTTGTAATGAAATGCTAAGTAAACATCTAATCGAGTTATTAACAAAAATTATTTTGTACAAGCGTTATTAGCAGCAACCCAAAAAGTAGTATAGGAGTTGAACAACATTTATAACTTTTTACAAGGAGTCTGGTGGGTTGACCAAGATGTGACCAACGCCAAAAAACTATAATTAGCTGGCCATGCAAAAGCCGGCAATGAATTTTGTTGTTTCTTCACCAAATGAGAGGCAGAAGCAGTTGAGATATAATAATAGTAGTAGTTTTTTAGGTAGTCAGATAAGTTGACTGAAATGTGATCTAACTTAGACAACCCCAAAGTAATAAAACCTAACCATCCATTAAATGATATAATGTTGGCTATCATGAAGTTATGTAATGTAGGTAACTGTGAAGCGATGTAAAGTAGGCACCCATGCAGTGATATAACGTGAGCACCTATGAAACGGTGTAATCTAGGCGCCCATGAAACGATTTAACTCAGGCAACCGAAAAGTGATGCAACATAGGAAACTATCAAGTGATGTAACGAGCCCAATGTGAAAGTTAAGCTATTTACTATAAAACCCAACGAAGTGTGTGGAAGCTAAATCTTTAGTGGAAGTTGTACACCACATCATTCATCAAGGCTGGTGAAGACCAACAGGTTAGCGTACGCGGAGGGCCCAAGCTGTTGTACATTTCAGGAAATAAGCTTGTGACATCACAAGAAGCTAGTACGTTCATAAATATCTATTTTATATAGTTTATGCATATCTCATTTGCGTCTTCAGAATGTCCTACAGTCTTTAAGGTTGCACAGAAATACCTATCAAAGCATCTAGAAGCTTTTTCAGCTTTCTTGAGGTTAAAATTTTTGAAAGAGCGTTGGCTTAAGGCTTCTAAAAGAGCAGATAAATTCAACACGCAGAAGCACTTTTGGAGTCAAGTTTATCGTTTTTAAAATGCAATAAATCAAGTTAGTCATATCATGAGTACTATGGCATTCTGAAAATGGAATCATATGAGTGAATACCTCAATGTTTCCCATGTATTTTCGTCTTCTGCCAATGACCTGCTATCCTCTATGATTTCCAAGCGCTGTTAAAAAATTGGCCAAATGCGTATGATTAAACTCCGAGATAGGAAATTTTTTAAACAAGATTTGAAAAGAAAAGATTCAAGCATCAGAGAAACAAATTTCTTTCTTTCCGAAGTAATATTAGAGCAAAAGTCTATATAACATACATACTACGCACAAGCCATGCAATTGCTCTGTAAAATTAGAAAATATAACTAGAACGCCTCGTGGTGTAAGACCATCACCAGCGGTGGGGGTAAATTCAATGGAGTCATTTTTGATAGCCAGTTTATCCAAGTTTCTCATATGGATGCTGTGTCCAACAAGGTTAGGGCACACCCCCCTCCCCCGCACCCTCCAGTATTAGATCGCTTAATAATAACATAGCAAAAATAAAACGCCTGGGGGCGTAAGACAATCTGCCGCAGTGGAGGCAAATTCAACGCCGTCATTTTTATGGCCAGCTAAGTCTAGTTTTTTTGGCATGGGTCACATCTAGGTCAAGCTACCAAAACCTCTTGAAAGCAATTATGGATATTGCTCAACTCATTCAACCTGTTTTTGGGTGAAAAAAATCTATACATATACAGTATATATATATATATATATATACAGTTGAATCCCTAGCGAAAACATTATCACCTCTCTCACTTTGTTCTCGGGTGATAAACATCAGTTGTGAAGAATTTATTCATTTATTTAACTAACCAATAGGTCATAGAAAGTCAGCACAGATTCAATAGCTCTATTATTTTTGTATTCGATTGAGGGACATTCGGTTAAAATTCACAGAAAGAACT
>LQNS02278089.1:10743627-10760571 GCA_001587735.2 Parhyale hawaiensis | reverse complement strand
ACTTGAACATATAAATGACGCAAATATTATGAAAACCAAATGATAACTGGCACAGGGAGGCAGAGCTCTTCCGAGGTCCGCTCGCCTAAAGAAAAAGAACTGGATACAGTAAATCGGATTTTGTTATGGAAAAAAAATAGTTTGACTTAAATGTGAGATTTTCTCACACAGTTTCTATACGCTGCGCTCGGCATGGCTATATAACAGTAATGTCGCGTGGGACTTGCGTTAACTACTGTAACTGCAAAAAATACGTAAGTCTATTCAGTTCCCCACATCTGAACTATCTTACGGAATCATGTTGTTGAGGCTGGCGAATGATAGATCCAATGATGCTGTAGTTCTTAGGATTAGGAGAGGAGGACTGGATCTGTTAACGACGGCACTGCTTAGGTAGACATTTTACAAACAAGAGGTCCAACCGGGATCGTGCCTGTTACGGAAAAACAACCTAGACGAGAGAGCACTCTGAGAGCGCAGACCTCCACCAAGCAAGGCAACAGTAACGATAAATTCAAATTGGTTCTGAAACTATGATCTTCGTTGTATCAGCTTCAAAATCCAATTATTTTGTGCATTTTGATAATTCGTTCATACATTTTTCAGTGATGCTGCTAACAAACATCATGACAAACATAAGTCAAACACAGAAACAGGCCAACCGATCAGCACCATAACTTAATCAATCGTGTCTTTTAACATTAATACTAGCTGCAAATTTGATAAAATTTCATCTGTAACTGTATTCATCCATAACTGTTTCAGTTATTGTGCTAACAAGCATAAAATCAAACAGAGCGAGAAATAAACGAACTAACAGATCATCCTCAAAATTTGGTCATTTACTCTTCGTAATACATACCTAACAAACTCACATATATTTTATGTATTGTCGCCACGGTAACAGCATGCTTCCGTTTTCAGCTCTATAGCACCTTGTATCGCTCGCCGGTTCGATGCCCAGCCAGGACGCGAGCACTTCGCAGATCTTGGTGTGATGACTCGGCAGTTGTGTGTGCATGCACGGCGCCGTGGCGGAACTGCCTTCCTAAGAGATGAGGGAGTGGTGGGGGGGGGGTCTCGGGTCATGTGTTCCTTCGTCAAATTGGCGCCACAGTTCTTAGTGACACGAGGTCGACTGCACCTACACTTACTCATCTGGGGCCAGTGGGCCTATACCCGCAGCACAAACCAGTGCATGTGGGTTTCCCAGATGAGAGTGTAGTCTAAGTTGACTTAACTTTACCTCTACCGTCCATAAGTTTTCGAGTTATGGCTTTAAGAAATAAGAGGCAGACAGACAAACAAACAGACAGATGAACGGATTATCACTAAAAGGTAATCATCTGTTACTCTTATCATGCCTAACAATTGCTGCAAACTCCATTAAGATCCATCCACAATATTTTGAGTAATCTTGGTGATAGTCAAACGGAATAACAGACAGACAAACACGACAAAAATATAACCTCCTCGATTATGTAATTAAATTAAATATTATGACAATTTGGACAACCGTATCACATTGATCATTGTTATTTCTAAACTTACTATGGTATTCATTATTCATATCTGAATTAATTCTTTTAGGACCACTGGGCCTCACGAGTCCCGTTTCGCAAAAAAATTAGGTTTCTAAATAAAGAAGGGATCCGTGATTTTTCGACCTATGAGCGCCGCGACTATGAGACGGTAGTCGGACTACAATTTAAGACTATCTCCAAAAATCTGAGAGAAACGTAAACTTGGTCCTTAAAGGGTTAAGGTAGATGATTGCTAGTGCTCTGCGGAGGTAACTCGCTGTAAGCTCTCCCATTGGTCATCAGCTACGATCCAAAAAGGAGGCAGCTAATGCGCCTTTCCCCATGTAGAGGGACGTGCAGATCGCCGCCAAGACATCGTACAAAGTTATCCAAAGGGCCCCAGGCATTGCAAAATTTCATGCATATTCGCATGCCTCGGTCAACGATCAATTGAGACCCTGACAACAACTTCTTCCCAAACGAAAAGTTAACGCATAAACGTTTTCACTCATAACATCTGCTTAATGCAACATTTCAATTTGCGTTTTACCTACGAGAAACGCAAATAAATTTATAAAAGAGTGCGCTAGCTACTACCCAAAATTTATAGCACCATTTCTATTATGCGCTGTTTATAGCTCAAAAATGATATCATGATGAATTTGTCATATAGCAGAATATAAGAAGTTATCAGCCTCATGTACAGTTAACAGGTCTATATAGTCCCAAAAACCAGTGCAGCGGTTGATTTCTGTATTTTTATTTTCTTACTCCTGCTTTTTTGATGCAACGGAATAGTTGACCGACCCAGAACATGAATCTTAATACAACTTTAAGGCGGGTAGGTAATTCTGATCGGGCTGTGTTTCTCTTAGGCGAACTCTTACGTCAATCACCAAGTGCTATTTTGGCGACGGGTGGAGGTGCATGGGCGGTTACACTCATTTGCGGCCCGGACGCAAGATTACAGAAAGGCCGGTGATTTTCGGCCCACTTTTGTCACTCGTACGACCGAGCTGCAAGTGCACACATTGCAATTCTGGCGAAGTCTCATAACTGGCAGTTTTACGTTGTTCTTGTTATAAATGCTCTGTTTTATAAACACACACCGTTGTTCACGCTCGGTCTCACGTCTCATATAATACAAGCGAACAGTTGTTCGATGTTATCGAAAATACATATAAGTAATATGCATATATGTATTGATCTTGGGCATTTCTTTTCACAGGCAGGAGGTACCTATTCCTTGATAAGCACTTTTTCAACTTGTTTGAAGTTATTTCGGAAATGAACACACTAAAGGACATTGAGACATTGACGTAGTTCGTTTCAATATGCAGAGGACTCGTTTTATGAAATAACTTCACTACAGTGCAGCCTTGAGCTCACCATTCTGGCCCATCGCAACTGCGGGTATCGGTGCCAGGCAAAGTGTTCAGTTTTACGATAACCCTTTCTTCAATGGATTGTTATTAACATTCGTTAAAAACAGTGAAACCTTGGAGATTCTATGCTTTGTTTCTCTGCGTGTGTACGTCATTTCGACCAACAGCGTCGGAGGCCACTTTTGGACCTATATAAGAGTCAAGTATTGTTGCGGTCTCTGCCTAAGCATATAATGGGATTCTAAACTTTTTTTTGGTGCAGTGTGAACAGTCTAGGAAAAGTCGAACATTTTTATATAAACTAAGCTCTATGGAGAAAATTGAACTATTTATTAACCTAACGAATTTCGTGATAGCTGAACCTTTAGTGAAAGTAGTGCCTTTTTTCCTCATTTTTTTATGGAAGTTCGGGAAAGTAGATTTACGCTAAGTTCGCAATATGAACTTGTCCAGAACCTCATACAGGAACATTTTTTTTTTTGTAACTTTAAAGCGTGTTGCACACGTTTGAGGCTGCTGCGTAAAAGTTATAAGCTGCATGCTTGATCTCTGTTGCTTTAATTTAAACATATCTTTAGAACGACTGCCTCTTAACTTCTTAACAAGTGCTATAATGCCGTTCTAAACTGGAAGTCTCATAATTCCTCACTTAGCGTAAACTTTAATAAGTAGTTCGGCTTGAGAACTTATTAAAACTAATACCGTACTATGTTAGCCCTGTTTCATCTTGTATCTGACCGAATGCACTGTATTCGCAGTAAGTCGTATAAATAAAATCATATGCATTGAAGCACATAATTCGACACAGTCGATCAATCTTTCATTTGAACAAGTTTTACCACTATGGCATTCGGAAAGCTGAATGTACTTTGATCAAAAAGAGTTACTTATCATGCACGTGGGGATCAATTTCTACTTTGCAATGATGCCTATATAATAACAGACGTTGCCTACATGATGTTTCTCAAGGGTGTGCACCTAAACCATTACTATTCGATATTTGCACAAAGCATGTAACTACCTTTGGCATGCAGGGTCATGTGTTTTAGATAACGCAGTGTTCCATACAAATCGTTACAATTTTCAAGCAGATATAACAGAAATCTCAGAATTTCCAAGTGAACTCTCCAATTGGTCAGCTCAAACTAGACTTTCTGCCAATACATGGGAATAAAACCAAATTCATGTTATTCATGCATTGGGCACCCTCCAAGGATTATGAACTAAGAGGTAAACCCAGGGGGCGGAGCCAAGCTGTAGTGCATCATGGGTAGTGAGGCTTGTGACTTCATAAAGTTCAAGTACGGTAATTCGCAGCTGTTATACATTGTTTCTCCATCATTTCATTTGGGCCTCCAGAGTGTCCTACATGTCCTATCATCATTATCGTTACACAAAAATATATATCAAAACATCCACAAACTATTTTAGCTCTCTGAAGGAGGAAATTTTATAATTATTTCGGTTGTTTTTTTTCTTCGTAAGAGACACGCACCCGATCGGAGAGTTTCGGTAAAATGTTGCCCTAAGCTGCGCCGCCGCGTACGCGTCATTAACACATCCGCCTCTCGTAATCGTACAAAACTACATTAACATTGGAAAAAATATGGATTTAGCATTCGCCAGTTTCAACATCATTCCGTGAGACAGATTAGATATGTGGCATACGGTTAGGTATTTTTTTTTTTTTTTTGCAAGTTAGTCAACGTCAGTCGAATGCCACCCTACTGTTATACAGTACTGTTGTAACGAGCGCAGAGTATAGCAGCTGATGTTTTTTTTATTTTCTCGAGCAATTGTATGGCTTCTGCATCTTCTATATAGACTTTTGCTTTAATAGTACTTCACCGGAAGGAAAGTAATTTTTTTTACCCTCTAATGTTTCTCTTACCAAACATGCTAAAAAGTTCTTCTTCAATCCTCTCATCTGAGCCAATTTTTGTTGCAGCTGTTTGAAATTATAGAAGATTACACATCACTAGTAGAAGACGAAAATTATTCGAAAACATTGCGGTTTCACTCATATAAATCCATCTGTAGAACACCATATTACTCTCGATAATACTCATTTCATTTATTGCAGTTTAAAGACGATAAACTTGGCTCTAAAAGTGCTTCTGCATCATACATGCGGGCATTTGCCGGTTGAATTCATCTGCTCTTTTACAAGCCTTTTAGCCAACGTTCTTTCAAAAGTTTTTTCTTCAGAGAGCTAAAAAAAAGTTTATAGATGCTTTGATACATATTTTTGTGCAACTATAATGATTGTAGGGCGTGTAAAACACTCTGGAGGCCCAAATGAAATGATGAAAAAACAATGCAAAATAGCTACTGATAAACGTACTAGGTTTTTATGACGTCATCGCTTCGTACGTCCGCCGCGCGCTAGCGCTGCCCGCTCGGCAGTGCGCTAACCTGTTCTCCTTAATCATCTTTGGGCTCCCTCGGGGTTGCCTTAGGTAATCAATAACGGTAGTGAATTGTAGCGGGTGTCTCATATTTAAATATCTTGAATTAATTCCAGGTGAAAAAGTGAGCTGTGAGACCGACATTAAAGAAGATTATTTATGTATACAGCTCTTAGTGCAATTTATGCAATATCTATTACGTAAATTGCAGTTCATTCATTATTCAGTATCTGATTCAGCGTTAACCCAGAACATTATTAAGTGAGGCGGAACCTCTCGTCGTTACAACTTAAAACTATTTTTAGAAGTGGAAGTAATTTTACGTAATATCTTTGGACGAATTATCAGCAAAAAACCAGTGCACCTACTTGAAATTCAGAGCAAGTCAAGTGTATTGCGCTGTATTTCTCTGGCCACTCGATGAAGCTTTAATACTTCCAAAGAAACTAAGCCTTACAGAAGTATGTAAGGTATTCTCAGTTGGTGCCTCAAAATAAGTCAAACCTCACTTTCGAACTAAAGTTTTCGATAGAATTAAGTTACGTAGAAACTTGTATTGTGCAGTTCAGTTTATTGCTATAAATACATCTGCCAAGGCGGTAATGTTTCTGCCAGGATTTGTCATTCTGTTTATTTCATTGTTTATTTGACTGCTTGTATGTTTGCCTGTTGGTTCGTTTATTTTACTGTTAATTTTTTTTGGTCGTGCTTTTGACTTTTAGCTACATAACATGAGCGGATCATTATACAACTTGCAGGAACTGCTAATGATGTCAAGAGCAATAGATGATTAAATAATGGGTATGAACCGGTTGCATGTTGGTTTGTTTGTCTGCCTACCGATCTGTCTTTTATTATAGCTTTGCTTGGAGGAGGTTTGCGCTCTCAGGTTGCAGCTCTAGTTTGAAATGCTATGAAGAGAGGAAGAAAATATTATATATGTATAGCAAAGCTGGCTGGCTCACCTCAGTTTACTGAAAAAGTAATTTCAGAAGAAGAATTCTTCGAAACACAAAAGGAACAACAGTTTTTTATTATTAAAATGCCA
The DNA here is from genome assembly GCA_001587735.2 of Parhyale hawaiensis. NCBI lineage: Eukaryota > Metazoa > Arthropoda > Malacostraca > Amphipoda > Hyalidae > Parhyale > Parhyale hawaiensis. Next base: position 10,754,207 of record LQNS02278089.1, on the reverse strand, counting down.
CAAATGTGTCTCAGGACAACAGACTTTTTTCAGTCCCCACTACTTCTTACATTTTAAAAATTGTTAAGAGGATTGGGAATTAATTTTTCTAACCTACTTGCGAATAACATTGACTTCCCAATGACAAAAAACTGCAAGCAGATTACGCTTAACGCTCCTGGCTGAAGATAGGACACGTTCGCTTCGGCACCAAAATTAAGTCTTTGAGTCTTTACTTGTCCAAAATTTCAGAAAGAAGCTTCGGTTTTACCCCCTGCAGTTAGAAGCAACACTATTACGCTTTGCCGGCCGAAAACATCCTTTTAGGAAGCAAGATTGAGTTTCTGTAAATTTCAAAAGTAACCGATTAAAAATCAAATGTCTGAAGCTCCTTTCAACGACGAGCCAAGCCTTAATTTAGTCTCCCAATCGGGAGTGCCTCTAAATTTAATTGTCGCTCGAAAGCCCAGAAAATCGGGCGTGCCTCTAAATTTAATTGTCGCTCGAAAGCCCAGAAAATCAGGCGTGCCTCTAAATTTAATTGTAGCTCGAAAGCCCAGAAAATCAGGCGTGCCTCTAAATTTAATTGTCGCTCGAAAGCCCAGAAAATCAGGCGTGCCTCTAAATTTAATTGTCGCTCGAAAGCCCAGAAAATCAGGCGTGCCTCTAAATTTAATTGTCGCTCGAAAGCCCAGAAATGAGTTTCGACGAACTGATCTAGTGTCAGTCCGGCGCAGCTCACAACCACCTCCCAATCGATGCCGTACTCAGCTAAAGCTTTTGTTATAAAGTAAACCTTTTAATAAAAATTAATGATATCAACGACCCTCTCAACACTGTACACAAGCGAGATTGATTTGTCTAGCACACACTTGCATTGCTAACAGAACAAGAGTACTACACCCAAAGCCGCTAATGTACTATTGTGTACTTTGTACACAGGTGCAGCATTTAACTAGTCCACGCTTGAACTTGTCGGCCATGCTTCGCAATTGTGTAAGCATAGTACATTTGGAAAACCATACTACTTATCTCCGTAATAGCTACTGTCAATTTACATAATGTCGGCCCAGGAGGGGCGGACGATCAGTTTTTGCATTATAATGTAAACGCTTTTAGGCTACACTGCTAGAAGAACAGTTGTGTTTGGCATACACTACTGCAAAATGAGGCCAACACTAAAAAACGGCACTAGCTGACGATATTGCTGGGAAAAAATCCCAGTGTTATAATACCTGCGGTAGAGCGAGGTTGGCTATACAGTACGATATCGCAATTTCGGTAAGAAATTTATCACAAATTTATAGTGATTAGTATATTACCCTTTTTTTATTTTTTGGGGATTTCTCCGATTTCTGAGATATTTAAACTTTTGGGTTTTACCGATTTTTGAGATTGTTTTCGATTGATGAGATTTTTTCGATTAATGAGACTTTTCGATTTTTTAGATATCAATTTTGGGATTTTTAGGATTTATTCAATTTTGTGTTTTTTTCGATTTTTGGCATTTATTGATTGTTTATATTTTGCAATTGATGGCATGTTTTAATTTATGGCCTTTTTTCGATTGCTGGCCTTTTTTCGATGCATGCTTTCGGTTTTGGGCATTTTTTCGCTTATTAGCATTTCTTCTATTTGTAGCGTTTTTTCGATTTTTGTATCTTCTTATTTACGGCATTTTTTATTTTTTGGCATGTTTTCGGTTTTGGGCATTTTTCGCTTCTGCTATTTGTTCGATTTTGGGCAATTTTTATTTTTTTCCATTTTTTCGATTTTCGCCATTTATTCGATTTTTGCCCTTTTATATTTTTGCCATTTTTACAAATTTGCCATTTTTTTCGATTTTCTGCATTTTTCTGATATTTCGCTTTTTTCACATTACGGCATTTGTTCCATTTTGGGGATTTCTACGATTTTTTTATTTATGGCATTTCTACCGTTTTTTGGAATTTTTACCATTTTTGCATTTTTTCGATTCATGACATTTCTATCGATTTTTTTTTAATTTTTTCGATTTTTGGAGTTTTTCGATTTTTGGCAATTATCTGATTTCTATCGTTTTTCATTTTTGCCATTTTTCCGGTTTTTACCATTTAGGCCTATTGGATTTTTCACATTTTCCCATTCATAGCATTTTCCATTTATTGCATTTTTCCTATTTTTCCCGTCTTTTCAATTTTCTTCTATGTCGATTTTGGCGTTTTTTTCAAATTTGCCCGTTTTTTCTTTTAGAGTTTTACCGATTATGCCATTTTTCGATTTCTGCCATTTTTTCGATTTTTAGCATTTTTTCCAATTTTTGGCATTTTTTTCTATTATGATATTTTTTCAATTGCTGACATTTTACGATTGTTGCCATTTGCTCGATTTATGGCTTTTTTCGATTTTTACCATTTTTCAATTTAGGTTATTTTTCGATTGATGGCGTTTTTTTTTCGATTTATGCCGTTTTTTCGATTGCGGCTATTTTTCGTTTTTTGCCATTTTTCGATTTTTACCGTTTTTTTCGATTTTCTACCGTTTTTCATTCATTCTATTTTCTCGATTTATGTCATTTTTTCCGATTTATATCATTTTTTCGATTTATGTCTTTTTTTTATTTTATATCATTTTTTCGATTAATGTTATTTATCGATTTATGGCATTTTTTCGATTTTCGCATTTTTTCGATTTTTGGCATTTTTTCGATTGATGGCTTTTGTTCGATTGATACCCTTTTTTTTATTTTTGAAAGTTTTTTTCGATTTATGCCTTTTTTCGATTCATGCCATTTTTTCTATTTTTTCATTTTCTCATTTTTTCGATTTTTGGCATTTTTTCGATTTCTGGCATTTTTTCAATTTCTGGCATTTTTTCGATTTCTGGCATTTTTCCATTAGTGGCATTTTTTCGATTTTTCTGGGTTTTTTCAATTGATAGCATTGTTTTTACTTGTGAAAATTTTTTCGATTTTCGCCATTTTCGATTTTTTGCATATTTCGACATATGCCATTTTTTCGATCTTCACCATTTTTTTTATTTCCGCTATTTTTTGATTTTTTGCATTTTTTGTTTATGGCATTTTTTATGCCATTTTTATTTTTTGCTAATTTTCGATTTTCAGCATTTTTCGATTTTTGCAATTTTCCTATTTTTGCATTTTTTCGATTTTCACTTACTTTTCCATTTGCGCCATTTTTGTCATTTCTTCGATTTTTTGCATTTTTGTCGATCGATGCTATTTTTTCGATTTATGTCACTTTTTCGTTTCTTGACATTTTTTCGATTTTTTGTTGTTGTTTCGATTATGAGAAATTTTTTTTTATGTATGGTATTTTTCAATTTTGACATTTATTCGATTTTTCGACATCTTTCCGTAAGTGGAATATTTTAAATTTTTGGTATTTTTACGATTTTAGCATTTTTTCAATTTACGGAATATTTTCGATTATTGGCATTTTTTTGATTTGTGGATTTTTTGGATTTTGGGTATTTTTGTGTTTGATATTTTTTAATGTTGGGATTTTCTTCAGTAATAGATAGGGAAAACTAAGGCTTCGGACAGATGGACGGATTGACGGACTGACAGCTCTCTTATTATAGTACAGATTGCGATACACTTACAGAATTATTGATATCTTTGAATGATAATAATTAATATACATTAAGCCCATAATCTACATTTTTACTTATAGGAATTCAAGTGACATTTACTTACACTAATTTAGGAATCTCTTACATATAGAAGTTTTAGTATGTTTAAATTATTGGAGTTTAGATACCTTTTACTTATTATGAGATACCTTATGATCTTGATTTCAATATTTTTACTTATGGCAATTTCGGTATATTTTACTCATAGTAACAGGGCTACTGTATATTTAATGGACATATTTTACTCATAGCAACGGGGCTTTATTTTATTGGATGTGAAACTGCAATAATAATGATAACAACAATAATATCAGATTTAATAATCGAACCATATAATCTACACCTCTGTGCGTGTATATGTTTACTAGCGGGACCCGTGAAAATTCCATGGTTGAACGATGTTTTCGCCTACTTTTGTAATTTAACCTAATCTAAAGTCCGCCTGATGAACCCCCGTCAACTTTAACACATCTTGTCTAACGGACCATAGCCTCTCTCACCTGTGAATCTTGCATATAACGGTAATTCTTGCATTCTTCTCCTATAAATATAGGAGAAGAAGGCAAGAATTACCGTCTTTGCTACGCTCTGTTTTTCACGGTTTACAGATAATTTAGCCGAACTTCATCTTACACGTTTTAATTTTTTTCAGCGTGACCGGTTTTTTTGGACGACTACGGATCCCATGGTTATTGCTCAGTGAATCATGGTTTTCCTGCTGTCTCTGACGCTATAAATATTTATACAACAAACAAACTCGGCCAGTTTCTTAAGCCGCCTAGTCTTCTGTTCTGAAGATGTCATTGTATTTCTTTAATTAGGCATCGCACATTTGTTTGAAAGAATATCTTAGAGCCGATACGTCCAACACCACCCACTCCATTCTCCAGTAGCGTATCCTAAATACGTATCTTATCAAGGTCGTCGCGAGGCCATAAGCAAAGCGAACAAAATTTGTTGTGAAAGACATGAAATGCCGTAAATAAGATACAAGTGAAACGAACTGAAAATTCTTTCATGAATCGCTTAAATAAACAGCTACGATTGAACAGCGTTCCAGCGAAAATCAGAGCTTATTTCGAACTTAAGTTCCCCCTACCAAATACTGATAAGCGTCACCGAGAGACACAGGACACAGGAGTCAACATTTGAAGCTGCAACAGGTCGAAGTCAGAGCACCTGTCTGTAATTTTGTTCAAGCCAAGCCTCGAGTGCTGAATTTCGGCGCCAAATGGAACGTGTCTTTAGTTTTGTAGCTAGTTGCAATAGGAGCAGTGAACGGTTCTGTAAGATTTAGTACCCAACATCATACGAGTTACAGATGTTTTAATTGCTAAATATGGCCCGTTATCTAACTTTTGCGACCAATATGCCAACTGTTGCCGAACTATTTTTGATTATCAATATTTCAGTGAGAACGCGCAGTACTGTGAAGATCAGGGCCTCAGGCTGGTGCCGCATCCCACTAGCCTTAAGGTGAGTATGATGGTTATTTATAGACAAATAAAAGCATCACAGTCACTCTACTTACTGTATTTATACAGAAGGCATAATCATACTAATTGCATCGAAATTGGCACCAAATTAGCGCTATCATGTACTTGCGACTCCTCCTAGTCGATTAAACTTCATATTCAGGCTTAAACAACATTTAGTTACCTGTAAAACGAGTTCAAGAATGAATGGCTGTGCTGCTCGTTTTCACCGCAAAAGCATCTTCACCTTAGGAATTTTCCCATTTTAATCTTTTGATATTAAGAAACGTTCGAAAAACAAAGGAAATTATAAATAAGTGCTATTTATGGAAAAAGTTGTTATTCTTAATGCATGAACGATTAGGACAAACAGCAATGGAAGCTATTCACAGTCACACAGAGTAAAATGATCCGACTGATGTCAAGTTGCTACTTAGAAATGAGAATTTGGTTTTAATTTTTAAATTGTAGATTTGGTTGATAGCGGTCTTTTTAAAATTTCCAATTTACTCGAGATTATTTTCTAGCCCTACGGTAAGTAGTGTCACAATGAAATGGCTTCAACGAGGTACCTTCAAAGACTCTTTGAAAGAGACCTTAATGATTACATGCGAAACAACGGTCAAAAATTCAAGCATAAAGCTCGAAGAACAACTTTAAGTCAGCAGTTCTTTCCCTATTTCATAGTCAGTTTTTGGAATAGACTACCTTAATTCCGACGTTGTTGGTGCGGAGTCGGTCAACTCGTTTAAAAATCATCGTGACCTACACTGGGAGAGATATCCTCCACAGCTAAGAACTCCTCCTCCACGAGTCGCAAGCACTTAACGGCCAAAGCTTCCCACGCCATTTTAAGCTGACTTCTTCTCACTTCCGCTCCATCTATATATTTAAGCTCCGCCTATCAGCGGCTATCGATCATGCTTTGGACATTCATGACCATCTCTTTGGCGGAGATTTCCCTCCCCCCCCCCTCTTTTTCTTTAGTTCTCTTTCGTCTTCCGTTTTTTCTTCTCTCGTTTCCCCAGTCCACTATATCTTACTAACATAATGGCAATTGCTCATAGAGACCGGGGCGTTAGTCCCGGTGTCTCTTTGGGAATGGGCCTCTTGGTTCGTCTACTGCCGCCTATCTAATCTAATCTAATTAAAACATGCGGGTAGCAAACTGGTATCTATCAGGCCCTATCATGCAAATTGGACATTGTTGGTTTTTTCGGTGGCTTTCTGATATATTTATCAAACGTTTGGCTTACGTATGGGTTGCTGATTACGTATACATGCATTATTAAAACCGAAAAGATATCAGCTGTTTATAACAGCGATCAAACAAAGTTGAGAGGATGTTGGAAACATTCCAAAGAAATGCTTTAACAAGCGCTTGGCTACGCGCCGCACTGCCCTCTATAAATACATACATATGTCAATTGCGCTAAAAGCACAAACCCTTCAAATGACTCAAGAAGAGTTTATAGCAAGTTTAATTAGCTCTCCTATATAGTTAGTAGTAGTGCGAATGGTGACTAGTTAAAGAAATTAAAGATTTTAAGCGACTAATCAACAGTTAGTTTATCGGCTCGCATGTGCGTGCAGGATATAAATAAATACTTTACGTTTAACAAACAATCATATATGGTCAGTAGCTGGGCTAAGATCCTTTAAATTGCTGAAATACAGTTTTGCAAAGGTGAATCGACTGTGTTATCTCGATGGCGAAGATGATTTCATTTTGTGAACCCATAGTCATAACCCGACTATATGCCTGCAATCGTAAATTAGGACTCTATAGGAATATGAGGCAAAAAATAATTGGAAGCGTTGAACCGGTAGTGCAGCTCTTATGCATACGACTGCTTGCCAAGTGCATACGCATACACTCGTCTTTTACTGTTTTTTTATTTTTTTTTTTACTGTGCATCATCCTAAGTCTAACTCTTCCCGTTGAAGAACTCAGACATCTGGTACATTCGCCATCTTTTGTTTACATTTCCTGCTGGAGGACAGCGCCAACTTGTAGAATTTTGTTTACATTTTCTGTTGAAGGAACGTGGCTTCTTTATTATCCTCCATCTTGTATTTCGATTTCTTCAACGACTACGTTATCTTGCACATCCGCCATCTTGTACTGACCGTTGTTGCCATCTTGTACGGTACCGACATTTTTTATCGAAAGACCGCGCTATTTGACACGTCCGCCATCTTGTAATTGCATTTTCGGCTGCAGGACCGCGCCATCTTGTACATCCGTCAAGGGATGTATTTCTACGTGGACGTGCAGCGCCGAACGGATGACAACTACGTGCAGTGGAGCACCCAGAGGGAGTTACCCGACACCGCCATCGCCGGCTGGGCTGGAGGCAACCCATCATATGGAAGTGAAGCATGTATTGGCATGGGATACTCACCGTTCCTAGTCTACTTCGATTTCTATTGCGCATCGCATGACGGCTACGATTACCTAGTTCTCTGTGTCAGTGACTGAGTAGCCAACCCTGGGAAGAGTAGGTTTTAACCTTATACTGGGAGCTTGGAAAACGCCCCGGTTAAAATAACATTAAAAAACCCAACACATACAGCTACTTGTTCGGTGAAAGGCTAAAAAGAGTGTAGCTTCCTCACTACAGGCTTCTGCATTCTAACGTAGAGGTATTTTTCTTTGAATTAACAGGATTAGTGAATGACATTTCTGCTTTCTTTCTTTCTTGTTCGCCATAGTGGTTGAGCAGCTCATATGCGTGGACAACTGAGAGTTCTCAATTAAAACAGGTACTTCGGTAGCAGAAGGCGTTGCGTGCTGCACAGTCGTGCTGAGGTTCCCAAGAACGATCCCCAGACCAGGCCCGGCAAATTTGCCTGGTGTACAAAGTTATCGTAGGGGTACTTACTTTAGTGTAGGGGAGGGTGGGTCGTTTAATATTTCCGTTTCGGCGTTATTGTTCTTAGCGACCCATCGTTTGCTGCTGTGGCACTTACTCCTCTGGGCCCTGACGGTATATTCTGGCGGGCCCTTTCCCTGCCACAAATATTTGGGCCTCACGTCCCCAAGGCTCCCTAGCACCTTCTCCGCAGGGGATGTTGCAACTTGTCGTAGTTCCTGCTGATGGGGTTAGTTTTGTAAAGTTAGGAAGGCTCTCAATACTTCCCCTACTGTTTCAGGAGGTGGAAGCCGATCAAGGCGGCTGACCTATTCCCGCTAAACTTCTACCTTCTCGTATTTCGTTTCCTTCCCCTGTGCGGCGTAGCTGAGCGAAAGCGTTCAGCCGTGCTCGGGGGTTGAAGATGACCGACTTGTGCCTTTTTCCTGTCAGTAGCGCACTGACCATTCTGAAACCTACCGGTAGAAAAGCCGAGACAAAAATCATTGACCATTTAAAAAGCGCCCTAGTCGGCTCACGAGCCTGTGGTTAAACGCAGGAATAGTTCGGCGCGATACAGGCAGTGTGCCACTGAAGCGCTAGTAAAAACTTCTACTACTACTACAACTACTACTTACTCCTCTGCGGCGAGTTGGTCTATGTCTGTCGCACGGACCAGTGCGTGTGAGTTTCCGAGTGGAAGGTGCAGTCAAAGTTGACTTCCGTTGCTTGGATTAGAGAGCGGGTTAAAAGCCATATCTTAGTCGTCAGAGGATACTTAGGTTGTTTTTTTTTTTATTATTTTCACAATATAAGGCGAGGCTAAAGTGCGCACTCTTTCTTTAATTCAAACATAAAAAAAAACATTTTTCTTTTTTACTCATATAACAAAAGTGCTCGTTGGCCAAAGTTCGTTTTATATATATATATATATATATATATATATATATATATATTTCGCTGAAGCTGCTTACAGAACGAAATAATCTGATTTCACAAAAAAGTGGCATGATCACGCCCATATGACCTACCAAGCATTATTTACGTCTCCTTGTTCGACCGGAGCCACACTGCGCATTTGCGAGGACAACTTGATTCGAGGATGTGCAGCTCACACGTCATTCCCATGCATATTTCAAGTCAGTAGCATAGATACGGCAGCATGAATGACAAGCAAGATGCGAATACGAATGCAAGTGTGAATCCAGTATATTATCACTGTGCGGTATCGGTTCAGTGGCGTGAAGATATTCAATACTTCTTAGTTCCGAACTTCACTGCTGCATGCACTGACTAATGAAGTTTGGTTTATGGGCACGTTTACTATGCTGATTAATATAGTCTGGTTTATAAAGGCGATTTCTACACTGATTAATCACGATTGGGGTTATGATTAAAGACCTATATATGGTATCTGAACGACCATAGACCACACCATACACTGACAGGACACTGGCCCCTAAGGTAGATTTCGGTCCCGCAATAATTGAGCCTGACTGCACGGTGCAGCAGACGCGTTCTTTTGTGTTCTCTCATTACTTTTTCATAGTTTGTTTAGGCTATTTGGCTTAATTCTTTTACATTCAGTAATAACTGGCGTGAAGTAATGAGATCTACGTAAAAATTTGTATGTAATGTTCGTGTACGATATTCAATCTATATACATAAAACTCTGATAATCTTGCTTGTGTGTTTAGGGGTTTAGTTGCATGACACCGTGCACGCATGATAGCAAAACTTCGAGAGTTGAAGATTTAATGAAATTATATCAACGGGGGTTCAATGGACGATGGTGACCCACAGCCTCATCACGGGCATTCTGGTACTTGATAAAATGTTCAAAATTATTAAATTAAAGGTCTTTAAGCAGGTGTCTTATCTCGCTGATCATGGGCCCTATTATATATTTTGAACAATGTTTATTCACATAGAGTGCCAGGCCCCCGTTTTTTTTTATGGTGTGCAACGCTAACTTCGACAAATAGGGTAATGTCTCAATTACCGAATGCCTTTCTATTACCGAACGCAATAAGATTCCTACCTATATTCGGTAATAGTTGGGCATTCGGTAATTGAGACATTACCCTAGCGTGTAAGTGCCAATATGCGCACCAATTTTTCACTCCCCTTTGTGTCCCGTACCCTTGCCCCTGTGCTCGTATCATCGCCTCACGATGAATGACAAGTATAAAGCACATTATAATAGAGTTCTGGTCTTATGCTGATAACACTTCGTGTCTGAACTTCAACTGAATCTCTCTCATGCTGCTCTATAAATAATGCATTAACTGTTTGAGTTCAAGTAGGCTTAAGAAAACTTGTATATGCAAGTTCTGTCGTTGCACGATTAGAATATAATTATAAGCCCACCGACAAACAAACGCGTTACCCTAAAGTTCATCAGGCGCGATAAATCAGTAAGTAGGCCACCGCACTTGAAGAAATAACAAGCACCCTTTGATAAGATAATTACTAGGACAAAAACAGGTAAATTGAGGATAATAACAGTAGTAATACAGATTACGCACTAGAGCACAATCACAACCATCTAGCAAAATATACGCCCTTCCGACAATGACAGCGATAAAACCTCAGTGAAACAGAGCTCTACGGGTAGTTCATTGAATCGCTATAACTT
>LQNS02278089.1:10724830-10739191 GCA_001587735.2 Parhyale hawaiensis | reverse complement strand
GTGAGCGCTGTGACCTGTGGTCCCACAGCACGACCTGGAGACAAGTGAGCGCTGTGACCTGTGGTCCCACAGCACGACCTGGAGACAAGTGAGCGCTGTGAGGTTCACAACTTTGAATCGAGTCTGAAACGTTTATCGTAAACCGAATACGGTTGAGACGCCTGAAACTTCAGTGCTATTACAAAGTGGAGACCCCGAAGCTCACTACTCAAGTGTTAGGCATGTTAGGGGTAGTTGCATTGGATTACCTCGCTTAAACTAGGCTAGTCGAAAGCACCGGCAATCTGGAAAAATCAGACAACGAACTGATGCCTGGACAGAAGGTCATAATGCCCGTAGGTTGCCAACTTGTAGGAACGTCGTCAAATGTTCGACAAAACTGCTGCAATCGATCAGGACTGCACTTTGCGATTAGTGTTATTACCAGCTATCTACTGTGTAGTCGAAAACTTGTCGAGAAGTTCTGCACGCGATGAAGGTTAGTATAACTGAGCCAATCACGTGACTTGTCCCCACTGCCAATTAGGTCAGTGTCCTCCTCGGCAAAAACATAGCACAAACGCTGATGATGCTATCTTGAGCTTGAAAAGTTTAGCTCTATGGCTGAAACCAAAAACCTGACCTCTATTCTCCCAGCGAGTCAGCGTTCATGACTGCTCTGCATTTTTTTTTTTTTTTTTTGCATATCGTCACAGACAGTATTTAATTTACGTAAACTTATTAAACAGAGTCAGATTAACGATACCTAGGGACGTACGTAACACGCCTTTTAGAAGTTGGCACCAGTGTTATAGGAAAAATGACCCAATTCAAAACCAAGGTTGCAGAGTAGCTAAATCAAATACCTGGAACTAAAAATTTTAGAGCTAAATCGTAACCGGTGTAAGACAAGTCCGGTTGAAAACGAGGACTTCCTGTAAATATTTTCAAGACTGGGAACTGTGTGTTGCCTCTACATTTACGGCAGCATTTCAAACCATTTTAAACCTTACTCGCCTAACTTTTATTTGCTTATTGAAAGTAAAATCAACTTAGTTCTGTAGTTTTAAATATTGTAGAATTTACAAAAATTCCAATAGTTTTCTCTATTTTTTATTATTGTTTGAAACTACAATAAACACAGTACTGTAGTGTTGAGTACATATTATAAAATATTTTTATGGTATTCTCAGTACTTCGTCGATATTTCACTAAAAATGGGCTATTGAAACCAATAACGAGTTTTCACTTTGAGCACATAATGTAAACTCTGGAAAAAACGTTTCCGCAGGGAGACAGTGAAGATAGCCAAGTGACGTATGTAGAGTACTTCCGAAAAAAAATGTAACTTTTGACTCTCATTATCTTTCGTTCAGTATCTTGAAATTTACTTTTAAGTTGCGTTTGGACAGTTGACGTTTATGCAAAACAATTGAGCATCATTTATTTGAAATTATATTTTAGTTATTTTGAATTGAACGCCAGTGTTAGGGTTCAAGGTGAAAAAGGCCTAGAATTGTCCAACGGATATATAAATAAAAATTGAAGCAGGTTGAGTTCTTAGCAGCCTAGTGTACTGGGAACGACTTCCGTCGGTTGTATACCTGTTTCTATAAATTATTTTTCGTTCGAGTAATGAATGGGACATGCTTTAACTATTGTTTATGTCCGGATGGCTTCCATTCAGCCTTATATTACTTTCTACAACAATTTGGATGGACTTTGAACCAATTCCATGCCCATGTCTGTCCGAATGACAGTGTATACTTTAGCTGACTGTGGGTGTTCAGATGGGCTGTAAAATGAAAAAAATACATTGGTATACATGATGTTCCAGAACTATTTCTATGGTGGTGCAAAAGTGAGAGAATTGACAATACTAGAAGACTCTGATATTACTAACAACTCCTATAAATTTCATGAAGATCCATTCAATATTTGTTGAGTTATTTTGCTAACAAGGATAACATAAAAAACAATGACACACGAACGAACGAACAAACGCATCATTACAAACATTTTGTCATTTACTTTTTGTTATATGCCTAACAACTCATGTTATTTTCATAAAAATCTATCCATAGCTTTTTGAGTTATGGCATTGAGAAAAATGCGGCAGACAAACAAACAAACGGATAGACATATCTTCACCAAAAGTTAATCATCTGTTCTTCATAATATACCTAACAATCGCTGCAAATTTGTTCCAAATCGGTTCGTAAATTTTTGAGTTATCTTGGTGACAGACAAACACGACGAAAACTCTACCTCCTTGGCGGAGGTAATTATAGAAAATTGAGCAACGTGCAGGCTGATTATATTTCTGCTAGTATACTCTGCCGTAAAAATATGATACCGAAGAATATTTGATGATATTTCTCGTTGCAAAAGATTTTGTTACTGACTTGCTTATTTAGGATGCACAGTAACTTCCAATTTGAAGGAGCATTAGAGAACAGCACCTTAGACCTAAATTCTGCTGAGCATTGCTGACCTTTCCTTTCGTGATACGGTGAAGAGTAATTCTCTTTTAGACCCCGGTCAGGCAGCACTTCTACTATCAATTGAGATCGAAACCCTAGCTACTTTATGATATCTTAAGGATTGGAGCTTTTTGGTCAAGCCAAAAACTGTTTCATCAAAGGAAAAAGTAAATAAGATGAATAACATGTCCTGTAAAGAAATCTTCGTTCCTATATGCGCTCTTACGATATACGCTGCAGAATAGCTATCCTTCTCTCCGATGAACATGCATGTAGCCAACTTGAGCTTGAGCGAGAAATCAAAGGAGTTGATATCTGGATGCGAGAAAACTCAGGAGAAAGTATAAGAGAAGTGCTAAGAGAGTGCTAAGAGAGGAGGTATACTTCTTCTTTAATTGGGTCTCAAAGTTGGCAAAACAAATGTACATTCAAATCTTAGCTGGCCGTTTGCCATCATCTGCAACCTGGTGCACATTGTTTGAAGGGGTTCCGAGCGCCCTTCTGGCATTAGGAAGTGTAGAGTTGAAAGAAAATTCACAATTAGTTCATACTTGTGTTCGGTGGATGTGTTCGATAATTATAACAGATTAAAATTCAACACTGAACTGTACTGATTTACATGTACATGATTGAAGCTAATTTCAAATTATTAACTGGGAGTAAGTTTAAAATTTTGAACAATGTGTGACATGATGCCCACAGCCTCCAACCTGGATAAGTTTTTACCATCTTTATTCATAAAGCCTGACTAAAAGAGAACAGATAAACAAACAAATAGATACATTCACATCGATCAATTATTTCATTGCAAATTACACGTTTCACCTATCTTAATGCAACACAACACACAGTACAAAACGTTTCATCCACTTTCACGCACGTGCCACCGCTCCCATTATCAGAGAACACAAGTGGACTCTATTTTTCTTCCCTTCGACCTGTACAAAATTGTATGCATATAAATATATTTATTTTCTTGTGTTGAGCTGCATACGAAAGAAGTTCGTTGAATACTTAGGCAGTCGTTTAGAAGTGCACCAGAATTTTGTGGAGAAAAACAAGGTATCAAACAAAGTAGCACAGATTGATATATTCCAGGCACATGCGTCTTTGAATCTGAGAACAGAGGTAAGTTCTGCCTCACCCCTTCCCTCGCCTCCCTGATCGATGCTGACGGAGGCTGACAGTTGTCCCGTGGTGCATTACTTACAGCAGAACATTATGTACAGCGGTACATTACTTACAGCTGCACATTACTTACAGCAGAACATTATGTACAACAGTACATTACTTACAGCTGCACATTACTTACAGCAGTACATTACTTATAACAGTACATTACTTACAATAGTACATAACCAACAACAGTACATTAGTTACAACAGTGCATTACTTAGAACAGCACATAACTTACATCAGTACATAGCTTACATCAGTACATGACTTAGAACAGCACATAACTTACATCAGTACATTACTTACAAAACAGCACATTACTTGTAACAGTACACTACTTACAACAGTGCATCACTTTTAACAGCTACGCAGGTTTAATGTGATAGATAAGGATCTGACAGTCAAGAGTTGGTGAGTCTTGGGGGGAGGGGGGGGGGAGTGTTGCTGCCAGTGTTTGTCTACAAGAATTTTCAACGTATTAATTGTCTTTACCCCGACAACTTCGGATGGTTCTGCAGTCCGCTATGAACTACGGAAAAGAGAACCTGCTGCTTTTAAGAGCAATTCTTGTATCTTTGTATATGATTTTTTCGCTGCTATTCTGAGTCGTTCACTTTCACTGAATGTTCCTATTAACACGTTACGTTGAGCAGTACATCATCATAGTAGTGCATTATGACATCAGTACATTATCTAATACAGTACATTACCACACCAGACCATTATCACTTAAGTTTAACTACACAACAGTACCTAACCAGAATTGTATGAAGCACAACAGTACATTATCCGGAAAGTACTGTGCAAAGCAGTACATCTTCAGAAAAGTTTAATATCACCATAGTCACCATAGTACACTTTCAGAAAAATACAATGCCAAAAAAGTACATCATCACAGAAGCACAATACCACAACAGTACACTATCAGAAAAGTGCAATGTCAAAGTATATTAGATTAGATAGACTTCAGTAGACGAACCAAAAGGCCCATTCTCAAAGAGACACCGACACTTATGCCCCGGCCCTCTATGAGCTAATGACACTATGTCAGTAGGATATTGATGACTGAGCAAGAAAGATGAGAAAAAAAAGGAGGAAGAATCTCAGTCCAAGAAACAATCATGCATGCACGCAAGCACGATCATTAGCCGTTAATATGAGGATCTAGAGACGTCTATCTGTATATAGTTGGAGCGGAAGAGAGAAGAAGATGGATTAAGGTGGCCTCTGAAGCTTTGGCCTTTAAGAGTTTGCGACTCCTGGATGAGGAGTTCTTAGCTGTGGAGGATGTCTTTCCCAACGTTTGTCAAGATGATTTTTTGACTCGTCGACGGTCTTCGCACCGAAAACATCGGAAGGGAGTCTACTCCAAATACTCACAGTGAAATAGAGAAAGAACTGCTGACTTAAGGTTGTTCTTTGAGTTTTATGCTTGAGCTTTTGACCGTTGCTTCGCAAGCGATCATTAACGTCTCTTTCAAAAAGTTCCGTTCTAGGTACGTCGTTGAAGCCAATCAAATACTTGAAAGTTTCTATTAGTTGTCCTCTGAATCGTCTTTGCTCGAGAGAGATCAGGTCCAGTTCTTTTAGGCAACATTCGTATGGCTTGTTTCGCAGCTGAGGTATCAATTTCGTTATCAGAAAAGTACAATGCCATAACAGCACATTATCTAAGTATTATAATGACAAAACAGTACATTATCGGAAAAGTACAATGCTACAACAGTACATTATAAAAAAATACAATACCACAACAGTACATCATCAAAACAGTGCAATGCCAAGCCAGTAAATTACCAGAGAAGTGCAATGCTACAGTACATTATCATAATGGCGCATTACCACAACAGTACATGATCACAATAGAATAATACCACAGCAGTGTTTTATCACGGAAGTATAATGTCAAGACAATACATTATCGCAAAAAGCAACAATAGTGCTATAAAGGCTGACGCCTTTGAAAATGTTCCATACACTTGAGGTAGAGGTCAACAGATTGCTACGAGAAAACGATCAAGCTTATTCTTAAAATTCTGACGTAAAAGAAATATGCTGACCTTCGTGATAGCTGTAATAGCGTCTCTGCAACAATGAAACTGGACTTTTTAAAATTTTCTTTAAACGAAATTAGGCATAGACGTATAAAATGTGTAAATATATAAATAAGTAGCTATTTAACATTTAAATTTCGAAAATGGAAAATTATCAGAAAAAATGCCGCAATAATTCAAGTATTGACTATTATTATATTGCTCATGTGTAATAGATGTACGCTTTACGATTAAGGATACTCATTGTATTGAAAGTTTCTTTCTATTCAAAATTACGTTAAAACATTAATATTCCTGAATCACGAATAGTTTACTTCAACGAAATTCCGAAATTTGAATATCATCCCACTCTACGCAATGGGTTTGGAAATGGAGCTTATAACGAACACGAAAAGTATAGGAATAACATTTTGCACGTGTAAGAACTAGACAAAAAAGCATCAAATCGAAAAAAAAATAAATGTAGAACCCTAGTCGGGGCACGAGAAGAAGAAGTCGTCAAGAGAAGTTCGTAAGGCCAAAATAGGGCTCTCTGCTATGGGGTCCATCTATTGGAGGCGCCACTATGCTTCTGTTACAAGCACTAAACAATCGATTTTATACCAGAAAGAAGAGAAATTTATGTATCTGCAAACTAAATTTGAATGTATTCGATCCTGTTAAATTTTACCTACCGAATCATTGGGGAAGCTACGCATAACCCTGTGCTACATGGTTTGCTGGGAACGAATGGCATACTGCTGTTAAAATCGATTACAGTTGGCATCGTTCAACAACTAACTATTCTAGTTTCAGATTACAAAGTTTCTTACAGATACATATATATGGCGTTAACAAAAACGTTATCTCAAAAGAACAACGCCACAAAAATACTTTATCATAAACGAACAATGTCATAACAGTACATTATTACAATAGTACACTGCCACAACTGTGCATTATCACAGGAATACTAAACCACAATAGTGTAATATCACAAAAGTACAATCTAGCAGCAGTGCCTTATCACAAAATTACAATGCTGCAGCAGTACAATATCACAAAGGAACAATGCAACAACAATACATTATCCCAAAAGTACAATGCCACAACAATACATTACCGCAAAAGTACAATGCCTCAACAATACATTACCGCAAAAGTACAATGACTCAACAATATATACATTACCGCGAAAGTACAATGCCTCAACAATACATTATCACAAAAGTACAATGCCTCAACAATACATTATCGCAAAAGTACAATGCCACAACAGTACATTACCCCAAAAGAACAATGCCTGAACAATACACTATCGCAAAAGTACAAAGCCACAACAATACATTACCGCAAAAAAAAATACCTCAACAATACATTATCGTAAAAAAGTACAATGCCTCAACAATACATTACCGCAGAAGTTCAATGTCACAACAATACATAATCTCAAAAGTACAAGGCTTCAGCAATACATTATCGCAACAGTACAATGCCTCAACAATACATTATCACAAAAGTACCATTCCACAAGAATACAATATTGCAAAAGTACAATGCCACAAGAATACATTATCGCAAAAGTACAGTGGTGCCACAACAATATATTATCGCAAAAGTACAATGCCACAACAATATATTAACAATATATTATCGCAAAAGTACAATGCCACAACAATACACTATCGACAATGCATTATCACAAATGTACAATGCCACACTACAGTATCACAAAAGAACAATGCCACAACACTGCATTTTCATAAAAGACCAATGCTATACCGACACGATATATTTCAACAGAACCAGTACTTTGTTGACATGTTCGATTGGGCTCCTTCTGAATTGACGCTTAGATTGGTTTGCAAAAGTCAGCCTACCGATGGCAAATCGCAGGTTAAGCTTTACTCAGACTGGTGATTGCCAACATTAGCAGCGATGAAAAATTCAAGGAGCTGTTGAAATGCTATCGAGCACATCAACAATCAGCCCTGTGCTCAATTCACGAGAAAGAAATATAGTCGTTCAGTACACACAGAAATTTCTGGCTCCTCGACCTCAATCTGCGGCATTTTCTTTACTAGCTGCACCTCATAAACAACTCATACCGGGGTCATGAAACATGAACTTACTTTTCAACAATGTGACTTCGGGAAAGAGCAGAAAATTTTAGATTTGTTGTACAAAAAGTTAAGAATTCAAAAACATTATGAGAAAGACGTGGAATCGAGAAGTATTTCTACACAGTAATACGTACGTACCGATGCGAATTTATTTTCCAACGAAATGCAATCTCAACTTGTGTTTAAACAATTCTAGCTTATATTTATATATACAATTTACTTCTAGACGGCTTCTAAAAAATTGTTCTGCAGCACTTTTAAAGCTCCAACATATTCTAGACTACTTTCAAATAGTCTTCTGAAGTTATTTTTTGAGAGAGTAACGGATTATTTGGTTATAAAAGGCCCTACGATATTATTGCGAAAGTAAAAGCTTTGCCTTTTTGTACGAAAAATTGCATTGTTATCAAGAATAAAAATGAACAAGAGAAATATATCTGCTCTACCGAATGTACTGAATTACCAGTTCAGTCGATAATAAGAATGTACATACAGCGAGTTTGGGTCTCCACCGAACCGACCACCACCACATTCCCCTCCAAGAAATAATTGCTAGCAAATGATCCGAAAGCCGACCACCACCACATTCCCCTCCAAGAAATAATTGCTAGCAAATGATCCGGAAGATCATCAAAGTAGTTAGAGGTAACCCTCGGGTAACAAGACAAGACTTGCAGGGGCGAGTACCCAGCGTTTACTTGAGGACAGTGCCCAATATTCAGCACGAATCATAGTTAAATGGACGATACCCTATGAAAATACCACCGCCAGAGACAGTGCATCTAAATTCTAATACGTCTCTTAAAGTTTACCCAATAAACATGTAAAGACAGATAAGAAGTATAAAAAAAAGTAAAACCAACGTTGTTACTAAAAACATGTTTTGCAAACGTTTCGGATTACACAGAATCCATCCTCAGTGCACTGAAAAACACAAATGAAAGTATAGTAATTAACACAAATTCTGTAGGAAAAGAAAAACAGAAAAATGAATAGTAAACCTAACTAACCCAAAATACTGCAGAAGATTAAAATCCAACCAAATGGATGATTAACCTAAAGCAGAATGTGTAACAGAACTGCAGATATTTTCAGCCACATTTTGCGGTGGAACGATAGAGGGATTAAATTGCTAGGCCATAATGGTCTCAAGTATGCTTACGGAAAGCGTGGAGTTAGATTCACGAAGAACATCATTCCTTTAGTAAACCAGGGCACAGGATTCATATCTTTTAGGATTACTTCTCTGATCTGGTGCAGGTAAGCCTCACTGCATAGAAAAAACTACATATGATGAGACTGGTTCGGGCTGCAGGGAAGTATACGGCTGCAGTCAACCACTGATCTCCCAGAGCTACAGAGCCATCGACGGAAGGTTCAATCATTTGTTGCTACACAATAAATAGCACCGTAATGTTAACGAAGAAAACTCTCCAATCATTTCTCAGTGCACACTTAGCGAGCAATGAAAATGATACTCCTCAAACAAATTGCTGTACCCTGTGCTTAGCAAAATAATTTACTATTAGCGCTTTTTATTTTTTTGGCACACGTCGTTCGTTCGAGTAAAGTGCCTTACAGCCATCAGAACACTAAAAGAAAATCCCCCTCAGGCCCATCACCCTCCTCGAAATTGGTGACCACTCAGCTCAAGTCGTTCCTCGGTATAACGGGCCATGAAAGCACCCAAGTAAATTCTATATTTTTTGCGAACAAGTTCGCTCTTATATTTCAGCCATTACATGCAACGACGGTTCGGAGGCAAAGTAAAGCCGTCGTCCATTATGATCGATTGCTCTAAAGACATAACAACCTTTCTTGGATGTGAAGTTTTAATGCATTTTCGTTGCTTTATAGGTATATTGTAGCGAACATACTAATACCTTCTATTATAATAAATAAGTTTTCTTGCCCAGCAATTTCATACTCTGATACTGTCACGCAAATCATACTTACACGTGCATACCTGCTTATCACGACATTCCCAAATTGTATTAGTCTACTATAATGTTTTCTTAGATTTAGAAGGCAAACGTATCAACTAATACCAGCCTAAATTGTAAACCTCAGTCTCATGACTGACTCAGTACTGGTCGGTGGTCGAATTTGTGTTCTTAGCACGTGACCCTTGAACTTCAGCGAACATAGCGTTGAATTTATGTTCATCGAGCGCTGGTGGCTTACGGAAAGCAGGTGATAAACCTTAGAAAACACCCCAGTGACCTACAGGAGCTACACGGATTTTTTCTTTGAGATTTTCTCCACATTCTTGTGATTTCACTCAGAAAACAAAATTTCGAAATGTATTGGTTCTATCACTTTTAGTTTTGAACGTCGGCAACTAAACTTGGACCGTTATTATCTTCGAAGCTCGTAAGAAACGCAAGTACTTCGGAACTGACGAACTTCTGCCATCTACGCCACCCAGGTAAGGAATCCCGGAGGGGTTAAATTTTCTGCCTGTAGGAGATTTGGGTGAAAAACTAATAGCTCAACAAAAGATGCACCGTGTAAACTTACCTTAGTGCTCTCTCTCAAATCGAACTTTGTCCACAGCGCTTCAAATACAGTGCTATTCGTTTGAGAAAAGTAGATTATATCAAAAAGAAATGCTTTAAGTTTTATAAGTGCTAAGCAACTGTTTTGCGAGGCACAGCTATATATAGTTATGTACTCTTTTTATTCTTGGGTTATAATTATTTCTACGTTCAAGACAGTGTATTTTTAATTCGAGAATTCCCATGATTAGACAAGCGCTCATGAATTTTAACCATTTTTGTCTAAAGTTATTAGGAGTCATATGTAGGCTTCTGTGTTCGTCTTTTTTCTATTTATTAATTTTTTTGTTGAGCTTGTTGTCACGAGACATGCACGTGGAAGATCGAAGAGTTTGGAAATTTTTCATTCACAGAAGCAAGCAGGAGAAAAATAACGTATTGCGCAAAATGTGTTGCACAGTGTAAACGGGGCTCTTGAAAGGAGCTTCTGAAATAAATATGTATATATATATATATATATTTTCCATTACTGCAATAACCTTTAAACAATGTGAAAAAGTGAAAAAGTCAAGATAAAAATAAAACGTTAGACGTTAAGTAATTACATCCTCGATATTTTTAATCAAAGCTCTGTATTTACGATACGAAATGTTTGAAAATCCGGAAGGAGGGTCTTCAAGAATGACTGATTAGCTGGCAATAAAAAAAAAAGACTAATAATAGTGATGTCAACGTGCTTCTTGTTTTGAAACTGCTCTGCACAACTGTGCTTTTATGAAAATGCGTTCGGTTGACGAAAGATACATCGAGAAGCAAGATTGAATTTCACTCATGCAGCAGAACTTTCCTGAAAGCATGCAAGTTTGCGTAACAATATTTTTTTAATTTATAGCAAGCTTTCAATCCCTTAGGCAATGAAGGCCAATGACATACGATTAAAAGCAATGCCTGGAAGACTGCAGTGAAACATACGTTTTAGCCTGAGAGAGCGGCATAGCAGCATCACTGAGATTTTCTAATACAGTACTCGTAACTTCACAATGGGAGAAGAAGCGTGTGCATTCCATAGAGAAATAGTTAATTACTTCTCTTACCGCTGCAATATTTTTAGAGGGCAAAATATTAAATAATACTAGCTAAAATAAAAAGTCAGAAAACTTACTGATACAGTAGCAATTTAAGAAGCAAAAGTATAAGTTAATATTAGTTAGAACTAGAGCACTATAGGAGCGCATACCTCCGCCGAGCAAGGCAACGGTAGCAAAATTTTAAATTGGCTCTGAAACCATAATTGTCCTTGTATAAACTTCAAAATCTAATCATTTGTGCCTTTTGATAGTAATAATAGCTTTGTGCAATTTTCTTGAAGATCCTTTCATTACATTTTGAGTTATAATGCATACATACGTTATGACAAAAATGAGTCAAACATTCAAACGAAACAAACTAATCCGTACCAAAATTTAATCATTTATGTCGGTCGTCTTTTAACAGATTCAGTAATTTTTTTTTTTTTTTATATCCGTTCATAATTTATTGAGTGATGCTGCTTACAAACCTTATGACAACTATGAGTCAAACATACATACAAACCAACCGATCTGCACCAAAATTTAACCATTTATGTCTTTTAATATTACTAACAACTCATATAAATTTCATAAAGATCCATTCAGTATTTTTTAAGTTACGGTGCTAACAAGCATAAAATTAAAAACAGTAACAAACGAACGAACGAACAAACGAATCAACACCAAAATTTTGACATTCACTCTTTGTTATATACCTAACAGCTCATTTTAGTTTCATAAAAATCCATCCATAACTTTGCGAGTTATGGCATTTAGACAAATGAGGCAGACAAACAAACAAACGGATGTGTTCCTCCTACCATACCTAAAAATCCCTGTAAATTTCGTCCAAATAAGTTCATATCTTGTTGAGTCTTCTTGGTGACAGACAGACGGAGACAGACAAACACGACGAAAACATAACCTCCTTGGCGGAGGTAATTAAGTTGTTCGAATTACTCGACCAACACGGCAGCATAAACAAAAGTAAAAATTTCAAAGTAGCTAAAGTTAACAACTCAAATTATAGTTGACTAATGCAGCAGCAATATTTTTTTTTAAGGAAAGATATCAACTATACGATGGTAGCTATATTAAAATTTTTAAATTAATTGAGTTTCATCGACGATACTCTAGAGTATAAAAATTCTAACTCTATAATCCTCTCCAAAATTAAAGAACTCAAATTCAGTAATATTTTGGGAATAACTATATCAACTATATAATACCAGCTAAAATTAAAATTCCCAAATTAATAAAGGGAGAACAGCAGTATTTTTGTGGATAAAAATATCTACTAAAAGAAACGTATCGCCCTAAAGCGCACGTTTCCCCTGCACTGAAGGCAGATGCCTGCGTTGCTAAGCCACTGCAGCACTAAGGGCACGTTCGAGTGGGCGCCGAAATTGTTAAGCCTCTAATGTCTGAAATGCTCGAAATTTCAGACAGAAGCCTTGGCTTTGCCATTTCGAATTGTGTTTCACGTGTTAGTAGCAACACGGTTGCGTTGAGATGGTTGAAAACGCCATTTTACGGAGCAAGATGTAGTATCAAGGGACCGGATTTTTAGTCCATCGCTGAAAAACTCAATTCAGCAGGTCGAAACCAACGCACCTGCCTGAAGTTTCGAACAAGTCAAGCCTCGAAGGCTTAACTTTTTAACTTTGGTGCCCAATCAAACATAGGTATCTTGAAAATACAGTTTTGTGCTGAATAACCTCATCATAACTGGCATTGCTCACCGATGCATGAGAAACGTTCTGGCTTCGGAATAGCACGGCTTTCAGTCCTGAGGTGCTGCAGGGTTTTCACTCATTCTCTAAAAAAAAGGTAAAGCGTGCTGTTGTCCCAAAATAACACGCTATGGTGTGCATTGCACACGTTTAGGCAGGTGCCAACGTTCAGTACATGGTAAAACTTGTCGTTTGTATGACATTAGCAAATTTTACCTTGCACCGCATTAGCGCAGACTGGCCTGGCTTGCAACTTTTTTTTTTAAGATTTGGGTCACGCAGGAGTAAATGCGTCCACTTTTGTTCATTACGAAATCGGAATCTATCTGCTTGTACATAATTTAATTTCGTCATTTAGACAGTAGGTTATACGTGTAGTCATTCTCCAATTATCCATTTAGTCTCTAGATAAGGATAAAAACATTTGATACCACCTTTGAAATGGTCCGTAAATTGGTCCTGGCTGCAAGCTATCTAGCAAGTTCAACCAATGGCAGCGCATCCTATTACCAAACACGGGCCAAACAATGGGCCTTAATCCAGAGCAATTTGTAATGATGGTATTACCCTATCTTGGTATATAATGTAACTCTAGCAATATACTGTACCTTGTGCGCTTGTCCTGCGTACCTATTGAAGTGTACCGTACATAATTTTTTTTTATTATTGCATTACAGATTGTGAAACCATACCGTTCACCACGAGCAGAAGCATCTTCACGAAGCAGTCTAGCAAAGCAGCATAATGATATTTAACGTAATATACACTCTGATCAACAACATCCCGTACGACGTCTTTACCATCGGAGTACAAGCTGGGCCCCTGCAGGTCTTCTGCGCCAAAACATGTCTCTTTACTGATGTCTGTGGTGGCTACGTCTGGCAGCCATCGCAGGTAAGTGACGTCTGTGGTAGCTACGTCTGGCAGCCAAATCAGGAAAGTGACATTTGTGGTGCCTACGTCTGGCAGCCATCGCAGGTAAGTGACGTCTGTGGTAGCTACGTCTGGCAGCCAAATCAGGAAAGTGACGTCTGTGATGGCTCGGTCTGGCAGCCTAGTTAGGTACGAGAATGGACACCTAGACCCAGATTTACGACGAAAGTTATAATATTGTAAAATTTACAGACTTATAACTGACAGTATACAGTGATGGGCACTAAATACATCAAAGTATTTAAATACTAAATACTAAATACATCCGTAAAATGTAATTAAATACTAAATACATTTTTGAAATGTATTTAAATACTAAATACTTAAATACAT
>LQNS02278089.1:10703933-10721240 GCA_001587735.2 Parhyale hawaiensis | reverse complement strand
TGTAGTTAAATACAGTATTTAATTACACGTTTTTGAAAGTATTTGTAAATACATTTTTAAATAACAAAATGTATTTAAATACGTATTTAAATACAATTGTATTTAAATACTGCCCATCACTGACAGTATATTTACCATTCGTGAGAATACCAGTCAGAGAACCAGCAGTTCGTAATTACCTCTGCCATCTAATATTCTGTTTGGCAGTTAATCTTTATTTAGAAATCTGTACATCTTATCTTCTGCTATTTTGACTATTAACGTTAGAGGATCAATATTACGAATCTGTTCGAATTTCGAAGCATCTGATATTATAGACATCATTTTAGTTATATAGTTCGTGTTGTTGCGTAGTACAACAACTCTTCTCCCTTTGTCTGGAGAGTAAACGTTAATGCTTTCGCCCTGACCTAATTTATTATTTTTTTTTCAACAGAGCTACATCTCTTTTTCTGAAAATCGGAAAAAATAATCGAAAACATCCTAAGACATAGAAAGCAGCATTCGCTGTCTGTATAATGAGGTCTACCACCAGATTAAAATTTCCATTTGACACTATTGCCAGGTTTTGCAGAGCCCTGATAAAATGTATCAAAGTGATTGTAAAAATTGAGTTTGCGTATCGGTAATTGAAACCTTAAGCCGAATGCCGGGAGGAACTTGTCATTAGCCTAGGATATCACTCTACTGGAATAATACTTGAAAACTACTGCGTCAGGGTCACAAGACGATAATTTGGATTTAGCGCCTAAATTTGACAACTTTCTATCGTGAACATTTAGCAGTACAGTTGCGCTATAAGTTACTATTTTACGGAGATGAAGAGTTGCAGGCACAACAAGTCGAGACAGGACACAACACGGGACACACCACAGGACACAACACAACATGGGACACTACACGGGACACAACATGGGACACAACATGACACAGGGCACAACATGGGACACAACACGGGACAACGACTGCGTGGTAGCCGTAACTTCCGCTTCAAGCTTGCTTACGTGATGTCCCTGAACTTGATTTCTTGTTCCAGTAACAGCGTCTGATAGTTCTTGTAATGATCCTTGTGGTGCGAACCTTCCTTGCAGAACTTGAAGTGAACAAATATAGGCAGAACTCCATCCGACTTACATCGTGTAAAGAAATTAAGATCGATCTTGGCTTACGCCGGCTTCCTGCTCGTTTGCTTTAGCAAACTTTTAGAAATAGGACGATTGGTTAGGAACCTAATTCATAGTAAAAATAAAACGACAATGGTAACGATAAAAATCGTCTATTGAGCATTCAGGCTAGCTAGTTTCAATATTTTTTATTTTCAGTGAACGTGTCTGTAATGTAATTTCACACTGTGATTTTATTTCCATTTATTTATTTTTTTGTTACAGATGCATTCATTGAAAAGGGCAAAAGTCAAAACCACTTAGTCTGAATGCTCAATAAATGATTTTTCTCGCTACTCTAGTCGTTTTATTTATATCCTAGTAAAATATGGAAATATGTTATTATTTTTCTTTACTATTCAGTATTTGCAAACTTCTCAAGATTGTTAATTTCCCTAGAAGAAAAACACTGCACTCTCCCTATCCATGCCCCCCAAAGTTTATAGTTATATCCTATTTTTAAAAAAATGATGTAAATAACTATTCCTGAGCTCTAAATATGCACTTGAGAGACCAGCTTCATTTCTATGAGGGGTGCTTCGGTACCAGTACTATTCCTAAAGGTAAGTAACTAATATTTGTTAACTAAACTGCTCCCGCAGGGAATAGTGTCTTTCGTCAGGGGTAATTCAAGTAATGCTATTGCTATGATATACCTACTATGTTAATTGGTCCTGATATGTTTGAGTTTGCCTTCGACAGCCCATGAACTGCCTCATGATCGTGGACGCCTCGGTAGCGGGTGCTGTACAGATGACCATACCAACTGCCTACAGGATCGACAAGTACCGAGACGGCCTGAAGATCCATGAGCATTTCGCTCCCCAGCTGACCTGGACGTAAGTGTACATGCTTTGTCCTCCCTCTTCTGGAGTACTGCTCTGTAATCTGGGGTTCTGCTGCCTATTGCCATCTGTGTTTGCTTGACAAAGTGGTTCGCCGATGTGCGTTCATGCTGGGTGGTGTTGTGCCTTGTGATCTGGCGCATCGTCGCAGAGTTGGTGGGGTCTATTTTTTGTATAAAATTTATAATTGCCCCAGTCATCCAGTGTCTGAGATTCTTCCGGATCCATTTGTTCGGATGAGGTATACTCGGCGTATTGGTGCTCTTCATGAGTTTGCCTTGGAACCGTTGCGATGCCGTACGGGCCAGTGTTCCCGTTCGTTTTTCCCATCGTGTGTTGATGTTTGGAATGGTCTTGATGGCTCTGTCTTTGCTGGTGCGGGTATTGGCAGCTTTAAACGATCTGTACACAGAGCTATTCTGTAATGTTGGATCTTCTTTTTTTACATTCCTTTGTTTTCTTCACCCGCTGGGCTGGTTGCTTGGTGGTTTGTTAACCTCATAGAGTTTCTCCGTTCCCACGTCACCAGTCTGGTATGCTTTAATAATAATAATATCCCAATGATGGCCTCAGAAGAGGGGAGAGGCGTGAGGGAACTTGAGATCCCGTAGTTAGCAAAGATCCTCCATATCCCCGAATACCTCTGTAACAAACATACACGTAAGCATGTATTGCGAAACCGCTCCACATTTTTACTCAAGCTCTCAACGTAAATTTCCTAGCGTCTGCGCTTGGCTTGTGACAGACGGAGAGAAACTGAAAAAAAAAATTGGCCCTCTCTCACCAACCAAACACAAATGAATTACCTTTCAGAAACAGGTGTTTCTTCATCATATCTTGTTTTGGAGGCCGATCGGAAAAATTTTGCAATGAATAATTGAAGCAATCATATGAATAAGACACAGATTTAGACTTCAAAATCATTTGTCATACAATAATAATATCGGTTGAGTGTTTCTGTACAATGAAACGTTTTTCCGAAAACTATTGAAATCTCTACTTTATAAATATATTTTTTGACTTTGTTCATCGTCGTATGAGTAGTCCACTTCCCGCATACATTTTGAAAGATCTTCAGCACACGTGAACGGAAGTGCGCCGGCAGCATTCTTGCCATACTCCATTTGGTAGGTGCAACAGCACGCCACGCATATTACTGTAAAGATAGCAGGTCAGGACCAGGAAGCAAAGAGCGTAACGGGAGGACCCACGAGAAACCAGCATCGAAAAGTGGAGTCATCAATGACGTCGCATCGACGAACGCTACGGATAAGCAGTCTGAGTATTGTACATAATTGCAAAAATTTTATCCTTTAATTATTCTTTTAGCACATAAATTAATGAAGAGAAAACATACTAATTCAATAATAAACAAATATCAATAAAAAATTACATTAGAGGCTGGTGGAATCTTTCACAGCATCAGAGGTAAGATTTGGGCCGGTATGACTCACTGAATTAGCGTCTTCTTAGAAAAGAAGCCCTGTTTACGCTTAAAATTCAGTTTACAGTACTCTTCATTAACTATATTTAAATATATCACTGCCTTTTTCCACTTAATTCATACAATCTCCCGTTCCTAACATGCCGACCACTTGAGTTGCACTCATGCACAAAACACAGTAAAATGATTGTCGTCAAGTACAACAAGTTTGAGCTACAACTATTCCTATGGTTTCTCTCGCTTCAAGAAGAGAACACTGATTACATTTTTGGTTAGGATAAAAATCCAACACCTACAAAGGCCTGAGGTCCGACCCTCAAATACTTCGACTCATCGCAGTCGTCGGTGTGACGTCATTTGGTCAAATGCGGTCACGGTAAAGTTTTATTTTAGTCTTATTGAGTCCCCCGTTACACTCACTGCTTCCTGCTCAGGACCATTGTATTGGATGCGAGCTCAATGACATCGGTTCGCCACATTGCATCAAGTCTGTAGCCACGCCCCCCCCCCCCCGATTGGAGCCACGGCCAATAGCAGAAAGGAACTCATTCATAACGGTTGCAAGAAACTAATGCGCCTCATAAAACCTAATTAAACTTGATAACTAGGCATAAAATCTTTTCGATAACTGGAATGGCGATAATAAACAGGAAAATAATGAAAGTTGATCATATTGAACCCATAAACCATACTTACTTTAAGCACGAATGATGATTGTAAGCTCGGTGCAAGTCAATCAGATTTAATATTACTGGTTTGCAAAATCTTGTCGTTCCCAAACTATACCTAATAACCAGAAAAAAATTTTCTCCGAAGCCCACAGAAGAAGATTTTCAAAAATTAAAACTACCACAATAATAGTTTAGTGAACTAATTCAATACACGATAGCGATAATGATTTTAGTTGAAGTTACAAATTCGTTGCTCTTTATATGCTTATAGGTAGGTGTTCAATGGGTTTTGACGGGCAAGAAATGCGTCCAAATTATTGTATTAGAGGCTAAGTAACTAATAATTGGTAATAATTAACTTTCTTGTCCGAATGGTTGCGTTCTCACATGGATGGCTCCCAAACGTGACGTCATCGATGACGTCATGGCAGGCTTGCAATGGCCAATCACAGTGATTGGAGAGAGCCGCTGGACCACGCCATCCAGTCTCAGTTACTGTCCGCTGAGGTTTGCGCTTACCAAGTGCAATATATCTGGAGTTAGAATAAATGAATCGCCTTACATTTTTATACTGGAGAAAATTTTATAAGACCAGAACAATTCTCATTTACTTTTTAAAGTCATTATAATATTTTTCGGGGTATTTACATGAAATTCATCAGTATTTTTATGCATTAGGATTTCATTGAAACGTCTTTTCCTTTAACAGAGATACTGATGATGGACGAAGCCCTAAACCAATTGCCTTTATTTTTATAATTCGACTTCCTTCTTTCTTATTTGAATGCGGCTTAGCTGCATTGGTAAATATGAACTTATTTTCGATAATTACGACTCACTTTTTATATCACGACTGCGTAGTGAAGCGGATGGTTAATTCTTGGAATATACATTGTTCAGAGCCGCACCTCAGCCCTACTTTCACTGACATACCTACCACTACAGCTCAAAGTTACAAAAAACTTCTCTAATGTAAATAAAAAGAAGAAAACAAGCTTCGCATTGCTAGTTTTAGATCAGAAATGATAACTTCTGAGACTTGAAAGGTCTCAGTATTTTGAGTTGACAATAAGTCTTGTAACTAGAGTAGCCCTAACAGACCACCGCCAATTTGTGTAATACTAACGAAAATTTTAAAAGTATCTAAAATCGGGGAATTCTTTCAATTTATTGTCAAAGTTGATTCATCTGTTTCTTGTAACCTTTATAACTGATCGTCTAAATTTCATAAAGCCCGTTCCTAATTCTTAGAGCAATGTTGGTTACAAACAGAAAAACAAAAAGTAGATTCTCGCCAAGATCCAATCATCTGTTTTTTGTCACACTCTAAACTGTTCTGGTAAATTTCATGTAGATCTGACCATAAATTTGTGACTTATGTTGCCAATAAACGGATGGACAAAAGGCGAAGAGCATAACTTCCTTTCGTATGTTAGATTATTATGAGGAGAATAATTGTAAAGCAGTATTTAGTATCAAGTAGCTATTCTCATGCAAAATAAATCGTGTAATTACATTTAAATGTTCAATCAAATTTCATAATGAAATTTGATTCTAAAATGTAGATGAGTATTTGCTCTCAGTGCGCTGGAAAGTATGTTGGTTTTATTGTTTTCATTTTA
This sequence comes from Parhyale hawaiensis, assembly GCA_001587735.2. NCBI lineage: Eukaryota > Metazoa > Arthropoda > Malacostraca > Amphipoda > Hyalidae > Parhyale > Parhyale hawaiensis. Next base: position 10,715,495 of record LQNS02278089.1, on the reverse strand, counting down.
TTTCGGAGACAAATCCGTTCACGGTGCTGGCATTACACTGGTTATATTGCTTCATTTGGGTTGTATTAACTGTCCGTGAGAGTTCGAGCGTGAAATTTTAATAATAATAACTGCAACCATGACAGACTTCCGCACCGCCACTTAAGCTAAATCAAGCAAATCGACAAAAAGTCTGTTATTGAAAGCATCGCACTCAACTGGCAAGCAATTATTATCAGAGACATCTTATCAATTCATACACATGCCGTGCATTCACTAAGGAATCCATTCCCACACAGGAGTTAAGGCCTGGACTTCTGTTCACTCTAAACAATTGCCACAAATTGGTATAAGACATTATCGTCAGAAAGATAGTCTTGCGCAAATATTAACACATGAACTATAGTCAGTATTTTTTTTCCAGAACCACCATCGACTTCTGTCGACAAAAGGGCTACGAAATGGTGCCATGTCCTCTGTCTCAAAGGGTAAGTAACAGCTCAGACGTAGGGTAAACTTAATGTTATGTAGCCCGGTAGAGGTGGTAGTCTTTTGTCCAGTGTTTTCATTCCACAGCGTCCGAATAAGTTTTGTTGCTAAAATGCAGACAAAAATATAATGGAACTGCCAAAAAAATTGATAACAAGTTGGCTGTTGGCAATTTTTTGCTATCTGACCAGACACAACCGCCAATGCGAATGCTATTGGGCAAAAACACTAGACAAAAGTCTATCGTCGGAAGTGGACCATAGGGAGACATTTGAGGCTTCTAGACTCTAGAGACCTATGAAACCAAGAGCGCTCTATTTGAGAACTTTAGAGAACTGTATCAAAGTTTGGCAATATTCTAATTCATGTATATCAGGCATTATAAGACGTAGTCCATTCTTCTCAAGGGTTTATGAGAAACTTATATAGATCATCCTCTATTTTCACGTGCTTATTATGAACTAATGGAGTTGTTCATTTATTTTACGTTTCCATCAGATACTAAGAGGTATTCCTTTGTTTTCATACGTATTTCAGAGCTAATACTAGAGGTACTCTTTTTTATCTGTTTATCAAGTCATACAGGCATTCCATTGCTTATACGTATTTACCAGGACAAATTAGATGGATTTTTTTGTCAATACGAGTTTATCAGAGGCTACTCGTGGTTTTCCTTTGCTTTTAAAAGTTTAGTAACATCTAATAAAGATATTCATTTGTTCTTACACGTAGTTTATATAATTACCTATCGACATATGCCTTTGTTGCAATATAAATGTCAAAGACTAATGAAGGGGCGCTTTGTTTTCGTGTGCTTTTCAGAGACAAAGAGCGCGTTCACACGGCATTATATCAACGCGTTCACTCATCCAGTTGTCCGAATGCGTAACTGAGCTCTAAAAATTGTAGAAAAGGCCGCTGTTGTCAGAGTTTTATTTAATTACAAACTGGAAAAGATATTCTCAACCTGACTAGTAAAGCTTGCAGAAGCGACTGATTTGACGGTTTGATATTTTAATAACTTTTTGTTACGTATGGTACACAAAATTGTGCTAAACACACCACTACAAAACAATCAGACGAGTAGATAAGTTAACGCGCCGAGATTAATAACGCCCTATATAATAAAGGTATTCATTTTGCCTTGTGCATTTAACAAATCAATACAAGTATTCCTTTGTTTTCATGTGAATTTAAAAAAAAACTAATAAAGGTATTCCTCTGTTTCCACTAGTATATCCGAAACTAATAGAGGTATTCCCGTTGTTTTCATGTGAAAACAGGAATCAAATAAAAGTATTTCTTTGAGTTCATGCCTCTTTGTCAGAAACATATGAAGACATTCTTATGTCATCATATGCTATGTAACTCATAAAATATCCGTCGTGTCACGTTCCTTTCAACATTGATGACGTAAATAATAAAGTACGAGTAATGTTCAGCATGCCGCTTAGCAGCGCGTAATTCAGTGGCCTTTGGTAACGCTACTAGAAGCAAACCAAACGGGGCTTCGTCGTAGAAATTGAATTATTATTTGGGCTCCTTCAATGAGGTCGTGAAAGTCAATCTACGCCCAACCCACTAAATTTGATTTGTCCCGAGCTACTGGCAAAATTTTTGACTTCACCAATCTGACTCGTACGTGTGGCAGGTGTTAGAGGCGACCCAAATGTGTTGAACCGATAGGAAAACTTTGCATAACGGAATAAAAATGAGTTTTTAAGATTCCCACTTGTATCACCAAATGGAAATAGGCCGACTGGACCATCTATCTCTAGCTGTCTAACCTATTATTGTAGAAAAATCGATTGAGGGTGTGCGCCAGAGATTCTAATCAATAGATCGAAGTAGGAGTTTCAAGCAGTTCAAGCCTCGGAGGCCTACATAATTGGGCAAGCCAATAGAAGGCGTCATTTGAATCGATATTTAATTAGAAAGAAGCTTGTTCCTGCAGACTTAAATTTGAACTTAAATATGCCTGGACTTTTCGCGTGCAATGTTTACATTACTCAAAGCTCACTGGCAGCTTATTAGGTACATACTTTTTAATCACCCCGGTGTTTTCACAAGCACTTGGATGCTACTTATTTCAGTATGGAAAACTTACCTGCATAGAGAGATAGGAATGTGCCTAGAAATGAACAGAAAAGACCAGAAGGGAATTTAACTATGGACTAGGCACCCACGACAACGGGAAAATCCCCCCAAATGTGGATAAGAGGTTTGAATTAATTGACAAAGCAAACGTTGAAGCGCTGCACTCACCCAATAGAACTAAATGTAAACAAATATTGAAAAAATTTCATGTGGTCAACATTCAAGGAATGAACACAAAAACTACCGAAAACAGCTAATGCTGAGAGACAACGTAAGTGATGTTACTTCATTTTTCCTGTGAAATGCTGAAACTCACCAGAATGAGATTATATGTGATGCTGAGGTCAAAATGGAAAACTAAATTTTACACAGGCATGAAAACAGAAACCATAAAGAACAGCTTGGCTCACACGTTAGACAGAAATTTTCGGCATTTTTCTACAAAAAGGCACAACTCGATATTTAAAATGTTTTTTGCGTATTTTTGTAGAATAAATCATCCTAAAAGACACTTTTTTTTTGTGAAAGACGTTTTCGTGGGAAATGCTTATTTTCCGAGATATTTTACTTTGTAGTTTTCATTGTTTTTATGGGGCAAAAAAGGTTTGGTTAAGTAAGGTTAAGTTAGGTAAAGTTAAGTTATCTAAGAATAGGTAAGGCTAGGTAAGGTTAAGCTAGGTTACGTCAGTTTTGGGTAGGTTACGTCCCTTTGGGCACACCGGTTATTTTTCCCATAGGAAAACAATGGGAACTTCAATGTTAAATATTCCTGAGACTAAGCATTTGCAACGGAAACGTCATCCATGAAAAATGTCTTAAAATGCTTCATAGAACCTAAATATATCAATGTTTTTTTTTTCAGATATCGAGTTGTGACCTTTAGAAGAAAATTACCGAAATTTTCTAATGTATTATGTATGTCCGAAGCTCTAACTAGCTCTAAAAACAGAAAAATACAACGACGCGTATGGTGCGCTTTCGATCACCAAAATATGCTTTTGAGAAATTTCCAGAGGGGCTTGATCAAATTCAGTCACCTTGCATTAGACTTGAAAGTGAGCACAATCTAATCAGTACACGTGACTTCAACTTTCCTTTCATAAAATGGCTTTTTCCAGACATAGACAGTAGCTACAACTTTAAATAGAGAACACATCGCTACCTCAAATTAGAAAAATATAATCGTTGAAACAAATTTTTTTACCGAAGGATTTAACTTTAAGGAGCCGATCGATAAAACTTTTATTTCTTGTGTGCCTTATTTAGGATCGGGCCATCCTGTATATCCGCAAGTACAACTTCTTCTACGTTGACGTACGACGACGAAGCGACGGCGTTCTGATCCGAACCTTCAACCAAGAGGTGGTGCCTTTTTCCGCCGTAAACTACGAGGGCCCAAACCCAAACTACGGCATAGAGGAGTGTCACGTCATGGGCTACCCGAATTTTGGTTTCCTGGACTACGAGTGCAACAGGGTTCACAATCAGCCCTTCTCAGTCTTTTGTGTGTCCTAGGTGAATCTTGGATCAGTCGTAGTAGCTTGGATTTCTGGACTACGAGTGCAACAGGGTTCACAATCAGCCCTTCTGTCTTTTGTGTGTCCTAGGGGAAACTTGGATCATTCGTAGTAGCTTGGATTTTTTGACTACGAGTGCAACAGGGTTCACAATCAGCCCTTCTTAGTCTTTTGTGTGTCCTAGGTATATCGTGGATCAGTCGCAGTAGCTTGGATTTCTGGACAACGAGTGCAACAGGGTTCACCATCAGCCCTTCTCAGTGTTTTGTGTGTCGTAGGTAAATCTTGCATCAGTCGTAGTAGCTTGGATTTTTGGACTACGAGTGTGATAGGTTGAGATCAATCGCAGCGGCCAACCGTGTTATGGCTGACTGAAAAGACGAGCCGAATGATAGGTACCTACTACTATGGGAGTGCTCGATTGGGAGACAAAGTTCAGCCCACTCGAACAAGTCCATCTTAGCAGTGAAAGACATGGCTATATCTAGATGCAACAAAAATCCTTGATAGGAGGTTGTAGTAGTAGAATTTCATGGTTTAACCACTGCGTCTCAATAGGAAATGGCTGTTTACGGGTGAGAAATCTGGGATAACATAAAGCATGATCCACATATTTTTGTTAATTCATTCTTTATCATTGGATCTATCAAGTTTCTATGAGCTGCGAGAACATATTAAAAGTTCCAAGGCGTGCCAGGCATAGAGAAGGCTAGCGACAACTGCTCAACCCTATGGCTGAATTAGAGTTTATTTAGGGTTCGGTTGCGTTACGCTACGGGTTGAGTGTACGAAACTAGGTACGTATGGAATCATCTCAAAGTGATGTAACCAAAGCTTCAGTTAAATTCATTTGCTTATGAAAATTAAAGAAGATAGCATTTTTACTGTAACATAGTGCACACCGAGAACTAGCTCGTTTTGTCTTCGAGACCGAAAGTGGTCGGTTGAAACTTACCATAGGGTCGTAATAACTAGCTGTGGTAGCATCAGTAGTAGTACTGTAATAGTAGTAGAAGTATTAGCGGTACTAAACTGCGTCTAGAGTTTATATGCAAATCACAAAATATGAAGAATTATGAAAATAATTGTATTTATCTATCATTCCATGGTTGCTATGCATTCTATTGGATATTGTTCACTTAGATTTAGACTGACAAAGAAAAACAGAGTTTAGTTTTGAAAATACTTACTAAATTAACAAAACAAGACTAATTCTACTGTCAATAGTTTATATGCAACTGTTAGTCTTTACACTTTAATATTTTTTTCTTAGAGAAGCTAACGTGACAATGTTTTATATCAGTTTCTAGAGACAATATCATAACATACATATGATTTGAAAAATAAAACTAAAAAAAAATCAAAACGTATTAAAGCCTCTCATTATTTACTACACCGATGCTCCTTTCTTTTCAAGAATTCTCACCAGCCTGTCATCAACATCTAATGTTAAATTTGCAATTGTAGAGACTGATATATTATTTGGAACAACCTTTACTGCCTCACAGTGGTCATGCTTGCTGTTGAATTGCCTCCCATTGCAATAAATTTCTCCTTGAGAATGCTCCACTTGTTCTCAATAGGGTTTAAGGCGCAGCTATTCGGAAGCCAGTCGATATACGTGTCTCAAACAAATCAGTTTTCTTTCAACCATGATTTGGTGAACTTTGATGCATGACGTGGGGCGCTATCTTGCATAAAAATCAGGGTTCCAACTTGGCAATAGGCTGGCCATCTGACCATTCAAAGAAATATTGGTGTTAAACCTCACAGTAACGTTTGGAGTTTATTTTACCGCCTTCTTCAACTGTAAAAGAACCCACTAGCTCATTGCCATCAATTCCAGCCCAAATCATGATGGAACCGCCACCTTGTTGGCGTTTTACAAACTGTCTCGAATCGCGTTGGTTACAGACCCATCCTTGAGCCTACCCATCCGGCCCATCAAGGGTGATCCTTGACTTGTCTGTTACCAAAACTTTATTAAAATCAGTTTTCTTGTATTTCGTTGCTCACTGTTATCTTTTTCATTATGTTTCTTAGTAGAAACGGGCTTCTTCTTTGATTTTTAACACCATTAAACTTCCTTAATGCTTTACATTTTGTTTCTCTTGACACCTTATAGGAGCTCCAGGCACTCGATGAAGGCACTCGATGCATTTGGGTTCCTAACCACTTCTCTACGGATATGAAACAGAATTTGCTTAGTTAATTTCCTGAATTCAGCCTGTGATTCTGTTTTTTTGGCTTAATTCCCGTTTGACAAATTTTCTTGATTACTCGATGATCTCTATTTAAATCCTGCGAAATTTGCAGAGACGACTTTCCTTTGCTAATTTCTTCAATTATATAGTTCTTTTCATCCTTTGTTAGTGAGGTGAGCTATTATGATAAATTTTACCACTTGAAAATAATCTCTTGACACTCTCAAATGCAATAATTATCAAAAACATGTAAATATCTAATCTGAAATGGGCAATCAAGATGTTAGTGTTTGAAGTTTATTTGTCTACATATGGACTAGAAATTACATCACTAGACAACACATAATCACCAATATTTAAAGAAATACTTGACATTAACTCTATTGCATATAATCTCTAGCCGCAGTTTATAGTCAAACCTGTGTAAGCAGTCCTTAAAGGGCGGGGCTGAATTGAACGTAGCAGTGCCAAATCTAATCTATTAACAAATGCATTCAGAGTTTTCGAATATAACTATAATTTTATCGATTGAGACAAGTTACACCACGCGCTTAATTGAGATTTGGCAAAGTTGTTTTGCATTCTTAGCCACGCCCATCGGACTCCTTACGCAGGTTCGACTATAGTGGTAGTATCTGTGTAACAAGTAGTAGTTGTTATCAGTGTCTATCAGCAGCATGGCCCTTCAAATAGAAACATGTTCAATGTTAATTACTGTGTCCGCTACCGACTATTAGCTGCGTTTGCTACTGCGGCACTTGCACTTCATAACATTCATATCTGCTTCACCTAACTTATTCATAACTTTGTGACTTTATGCTTAGCAGTCTGAGTTCATTTGCAGCTACGTGGCCTTATTCGTAACTGTGGGGCCCTTTTAGAAGGAGCGTCAGCTGCCATATTCGTAACTGCATAACCTTATTCGTAGCTTCAAGACCCAATTCGTAGCTGTGTGACTTGATTTGTAGTTACATAACCGTATTCGTAGCTCTGTCACTTGATTTGTAGTAACATAACCATATTCGTAGCTGTGTGAGTTGATTTGCAGCTACATAACCATATTCGTAGCTGTGTGAGTTGATTTGCAGCTACATAACCATATTCGTAGCTGTGTGATTTGATTTGTCGTTACATAACCATAGTCGTAGCTCTGTGACTTGATTTGTATAGTTACATAACTTTATTCGTAGCTACGTGAGCTTATGCGTAGCTGCGTAGTTTCATTCGCTGCTACGTGACCTTATTCGTTTCTATGTGACGTTATATGTAGCACAGTGCCTATAGCTTTTCAGCTGCACCTCCATATTAGTAGATGCTTGTTCAAATTCGTAACTGCGTGTTCATATTCGTTGATGTTTCTCCAAATCCGTAAGTGCGTGCCCATGGTTGTAGCGGAGTATCTATATTCATACATAGATGCTTGGCAATATTAGCAGTTATATAACAAAAATAGTAGCTTAGAGACATATTCGTAGTATTCTTTATTAATGTTTTTCATAGCTCTGTGGCAATATTAGTAGTTTACTGTTTTCTGACGTCGTCTTTAGCTGTGTAAGAATTTCACTGCTGACTGAGAAAGTCGTAACCATGTGACCGTATTCATTGCAGCGTAGCAACAATAGTGCTCTTTTGTTTTAGAATATTCGCAGCATATTGATCAAATTCCTAGCAATCTGGCAGATTTGTAGCTGTGAGACGATACCTACAGATGTATGACGAAGTAGATGACTGTGTGACAATTCTATTAATTGTGTAACAACATTCATAGTTCAGAGGCCGCACTTATTATAGCTGCGCTACAAAATTCATAGTTGAGTAGCAATATTCTTAACTCTGGGACAATATTCGTAGCTGAGTGATATTATTCGTAGCAGAATTGTGACAATATTCTTTGGTGCATGAAAATATGCATAGTTTTCTATGACCTTATTTTTAGCGGCCTGAAAATATTTGTAGTTGTGTGTCAATGTTCTCATCTGCGTGATAATTTTCGTAATTTTTGGCAATATTCCTAGGTGCGTCAAAATATTCATGGCTGTTTGAAAATATTTTAGCTGTTTGAAAATATTCGTAGTTGTGTGACAATGTTCTTAACTGCGTGATAATATTCGTAGCTGTGTACAATATACCTTGGTGTGTGAAAATATTCATTGCTGTATGAACATATTTTTAGCTGCGTGAAAATATTCGTAGTTGTGTGACCGTGATTGGAAAATTTGAAATACTCTTGGATCAGATGTAATCGATACTGAGTTATGAAGTCTTAATCTTATATGTAGAGCACACTCAAGGTGCAGTCACTCCCAGTGGTAATAAAAAGCCCTTTTTATAGGAATATATCGGTATACAGAACATTATAGAGTTTCACGGGCATAGCCTCCTGAAATCATTAAGGCTCTCGTTTAGTAAGTCCGGTTACTCATACAACTTCCGTTCTTCAACAATATAATTTTGTTACAGCAATTGCACCTTAGCATTTCCCCCCTCAACTATTAGTTGACGTATGAGACAGTAGCAATAACCACAAAACTTTTCACAGAAGGATTTAAAATAATTTTCAGTTTCTTCGAGATTAACTCATACTGTTTTGCGAATTAGGTTTAAAATTTTTGTCACCACGTAGTCGCTATATCTACTCATACTTTTAGACAACAGATAACGAGTAAACGTTTCGAAGTAAACATCTTAATCTAAATAAATAAGCTACCTAGACATATCAGAGTCTTTCTTTCGGAGAGACAATTAGAAGGCTCAGCAGACACATACGGTCCTCTCTTCAGTCTGCGTGTTTCCTAGTTCTCCTCCAAACTGCTCTTCGCGTTCCCCAGGACAGACTCTAAGCTGTTGTGCATGAAGTAGAAAGATTTTACACTTCTTCTACTCATGTTATCGAAAGTTTAGTACATAAGTTCGAATCTTTAACGGGCGGTCATTCTCTTCCCAGTTGAGAATATATTGTTCAAATTGGGGTACAATTTCTAAACCACAATTTCCATACTTCACTTCCCAAAACTCTGAATACTACTGGGTAGAAGTTCTCATTATCCAAATGTAACTTTAGAAATGCTAAATATTAACAAGACCAATCATTATTCAAAAAAGTGCAAGTTAGCTCATACATTGCACATGTTTTAAATATCATTGTGCAAAAGCTCAGAGTATTGTTGAGCACAAGGGCTAAACGTCATAGTGTATAATTTTTTACATTAAAAAGTGTGTATAAGTTCTAGATATCAGCGTAAAATTTTTAAATCCTCTTATAACTAGGCTATAGAGGCATTTAGTAACCTCTTCCTCATATTTTCCTCCTAAAACTGACATTTACGCTTCTTCGGTCACTGTAAACTGTGCGGGATAACTTTCCCTGTTTCGTTACGCTACTTTTTGGAGATAAACTTAGATATTTATTACCCCAAAGTCTGCACGCCTTGCCTTGTACCTTCAAGAAATAAATGCCATGACGTGCTGTTGATTTTCTACTGTAATAGATGCGTACCAGTTGTGAGATAACATTTTCTTGTTTCCCTTAGCACCTATACTGCAATTTTCCTAGCTGGGGCCCCTGCGGCCAGTGACAACTCTATGTAAAAGTAATGAAGAGCCTAACTTTTACTATTTCTTTTGTTTGTTTGTTTCTTTGTGTGTTTGTTTGATTCTACTAGTACGACTTTATGACTAAGTGACAACTAGCCAAAAGTCGCCGCTCTTGGCTCTGGCCAGTGTTCGTTGTATGAGGGGTGAATGATAAGTACTGAGCCTCCAGGGTTGCCGTTAGCCTTGTAAAAGATGACTGATTAATTAGCTTCAAACACTATGGATCTCCGGCGTCATTCTACCTGCAGCATCCATAAACATTAATCATCATCATTGCAGCAGAGACGGAGGTATATCTGTAATTTCACCATTGTCAAGAAGTTCACTTTTTTTCATCTAAACCACGGCATCAAAATTACCGTACTTAATATTATTAACCAAAATACACATACTGCATACTTATTGTCGTTTCTTTAACCAGAGGTTTTGGGTTTAACCAGTGATATTTCACTAGAATTTCAGAGATGCGAATAAGAAAGTGATCGGTTTAAGGTTGAACCACCGATAAGGTTTGATGTAAATAAGGTAATAAGTTTAGTCTAACAATGGCCAATGGCATCACTAAAGGCAAATAAACAACGTGCAAAATTGTATTAATGAAATTGTGTTGCAATAAGAACCTTTTTTATAGAAATCAGGTAACTATACATATATACTTTGTTTTTTTGCAAAACTTACTGATCATAATTTTCAAAGACACCGTCCTAACCTAGGAATTTCATAAACGTCAAGTATATAGTTAACTTTAACAACGACAAAATGAAACTAACATAATTTTCATTATTTTGTTTTGTGTTTGGATACGTATTGAAATAAACACTCTAATATCGACACGTAGATCTATTTTACCTCAACAACATTCCCTAACTTATTTATAAACATTTTGTTGTGTAAATGTAGGAGCTGGACGAAAAGAGCATCTCCAAATAAACATATTTACCAAACCGAAATGATTTCAATTCGCTTGAGAATAGCACTGTTCTGATTGTCATGCATGCAACCTACCAACGTTTTTACTAACGTGCAATTAAATCCCAAACTATAATATAGGCAAATAAAATTCTATCAATATCTGCAGTCCTTTTAGTATCAAATTAAGTCTACGGGAAATGCTACGAATATGTAACTTACTCCGCTTGGGATTGTACATAGAGTTATACAGTACAGTATGCTACAGGTACTGAATACAAGCGACAGAGACGGCAACACCAGGTCTTGTAAGCAAGTGCTCTTCCTATAAAGGCATTGTTATGAAGGTATAATCGAAAATTTACAGGTTGTAAACCACAATCTTAGTGTTTGGAAACATTTGGCCATAGACCGCAATAGTACTTGACTCTTAGGTCCAAGTGGCCTCTGACGCTGGCGGCCAAAATCGAGACACGGTTATGCAGGCAAGCGTCCAAGTGCGTCCCCGTCGTATCCAAGATACCTTCTCAGGAAGAAAAATGTTTGGGTATCTTGGAATGAAAATCCCATTTTTCCGTTATCGACATTTGGCCGTCAGCGTCAGACCTAAAAGTCAAGTACTGTTGCGGTCTATTATTTAGAATATAATATGTAGAATTAGATCAGAAGCAAATAATATAGTTGAAATTTTATTACCCACGACGCGTTTCGCTGTAACCTCAGCTCATCAGGTGGGAGGATCGAAGATGGTGAATAATTCGTTGAAATCTTGA
>LQNS02278089.1:10681963-10702995 GCA_001587735.2 Parhyale hawaiensis | reverse complement strand
TCCCACCTGATGAGCTGAGGTTACAGCGAAACGCGTCGTGGGTAATAAAATTTCAACTATATTATTTGCTTCTGATCTAATTCTTCAATATGTACGCCATCTAGAACCAGAATATAATATGTATATACGAACCAATTCCCGTGAACCCATTCCCACTTGATATAGTCAGTAAATGAGAAAAGTAAATAAAACTTCAGTATCCGATATACAGTTTAATGAACCTTCTATGTCACTTTTACCGTGTCAATGCAAGACTTTAATAATTAGTGTATATAGCTTTACCGATATAAAAGAGATTCTTTCATGGTACAATCTTGGAATTTTAGAGAGTTGTTCCTTTCAATGCAGAGGATATATTTAGGCATAACTTTTCATTTGGCATAGTACAGCACAAGAATTGTTTATCATCATTTTCAAATTTTAGCAATGCTCAAGCTATCACGAACTTTGCTCATTTTCAGCAATACGTTGATTAGTGATAACAAAATGCTAATAATGAAGTTCTAAAAAAAAAATAAACATGCCACTACTTTCCTACATTGAATTATATTGATCATGGATATCACGATGCCTTGACTGGCTAGTTCTCATAAATGAGGCTGATCGCGAATTGATCAATCCTGAATAAAATTTGTTCCATTCAACGTACCAACTTGAAGGAATAAATAACTGTTCTTGACGATGCAAGGAAGGTGTTTATTGGAGAGGAACACGCATGCGTGGGCACTGGTCTACGGCATATTGTAAAATCTATTTTAACTAATTTTATTTCATTTTACTGTCCCAGGCTTCAATTATTATCTCCATCCACAGCTGGTATACACGTAGCTACGAATTTGTGTTTCTTGCTGGTGAACAACTTTCTTGGATTACTGAGAAGAGTTTACTCTTTGTTTGAGGTCATTCTGTTGCGCCTGGGAAAGATTTTATCGACGTTTAATCAATTTACAATCGTCCTCATTTGCAAGTCTCCGTATACAGTCAAGGCATCTTCTGGTCCATGTTTTGATATATTATTATATTGACCAGCGATATGGCCCTCGACGGGGGTATAAGAACAATTCAATTAAACGGGTTTAAACCCAAAAATTAATTTATATTGGTAATTGGGGAAAGTTTGTTCCACGTCTCGTTTTTTAGGAATAACCGTGAGCCATAATTGAATATCTTCCTAAATCATTCAATACCTTAAGAAGTGCCTGAAGTATGATTTATTTTAAACACATGCATAAAATTCAGCAAGCATGTACTTCCACCTATCGATGATGCTCCACTAAAATTTTACTGTCCAATAATATAAAAATTCCTGCTTTAAAACTTTTTGCAAAAAGCAGCAGCCTGGTACTGAGCTTCTATCTGGGAATGGAAATTTTAGACATTCTATTGCCGCCCATACAATGTAATTGAATCCAATCTAATTTTATCGCAATCTGATTACGTAGTCAGCGGCACGGCCCCCGCTCGTAAAAACTAAGTAATTACCATCCATAAAATCCACATATATTCTAGTGAAAAAATAAATTCATTCAGCCCCCACGTAGTAATGCAATGTAAATCAACGAGAAATAATTAATTGTAAATGAAGGTTAATGAAAAATTATGTGTTGCCATTCAACTCCTGTGCACGTCGAGTGAGACGAGCATGCAACAACCGCTGCGTCAGGGTAATGTTGATGATACGGTAAGCTGTCAGTAAACTATTAAATTTTCTAAAAATTTAATGTCAGGTTGTACACGTGGATAGGAATGATAACTCAATATATAGGTAGTTCACATCAGAGATGAAATATTTTGTACTCAGAAGCCCACTGCATTCTTTTGTCCTGCGTTTTCACTTCAGAGCGTTCCAATGAGTAGTTTGTGTCTGTTTAAATTACGGAAATGGATGCTGCTTTCTGAGCAGCCATTCTTACAAGGCTTGAGAAGACACAGTAAACTACGAGGTAGCGGTTAGTATGCCAACGGATATGACGGCTAACATTTTATCAAAACATTTGATAAACACTGAGTTTTATTTGTACAGATACAACGAAATATTAAAAAATTGAAAACATAGGACAAAAGACTATTGTCTGCAGTGGCCTTGAAAGTTCAAAGTAAGGTATAGAGTCCGTTGCACGCTTCAGGTACTACCCTAATGGAAGTTCAGTTACTGTTAATGGGGAACGGTACTCACCAAAATTTTCTCTAAAATGAAAGATTACTCAGCGTAACTTCATTATGTCACAAAATGTACAGTTGAGTATGGATCTGCACCGAGTACGTGTTAGCAGCTTACAGGCAATATTTCGGTCCAGGGGCCCAAGGAGGTTTAATAAGCGAAGGAACACCGCCACATTGCGTAGTACTACCCAAAGAGTTCCTTTTTCTTCTATAGCTGCTCCCTTCCCACCAATCACAGGCTTCCAGCCATTAGGCCAGCCAACGAGCGAGGTAGTTTAACTTCAGCCTCAGGGAAAAATTTACCATCCGATCTCCGTATCTGTTACTACCTCCTTCTATTAAGTCTCCTTGAAGTAAACAATGTACTGCCGTGGCGAGAGGAGGTGCTCTGCTGCTACCTAGCAGCTCGCCGTAAGTGGCCGCACGTACTCTACATAGTATTATTGCTACTTCAAATATATTTTACTGCGCTTACTGCTCCATCTGCGTCCAGAAAATCACGCTGGAGTGTCATGCTGTATGAGAAATTCTTCTTAGTTTTTTTCTTTTTTTTTTTTTTTGTTCCCCTGCCGGCTGCCGCGCTTAGCTCGACAAGAAGTAGAGAGAAATTACGTCTTTTTCTGAAGTTTCCTTTTGAGTGAGATATTTGTTGAGTATATTTTATTACACCGCAATTGGATGTTCAATAATTGTAGCTGAGTCTCAATTCCTGCTGCTTTCCAGTTTTTGCGTGTCAAGCAAGACACGCAGAATCTAGAATTTATAACATCATGCAGCGACTTGCCTTCCACTTCACGCAAATGCTTCTTATGCCAGGAACACACTATGTGATCCAACACTCAACTCATGCATGAGCGGACGTTCATCTGGCATGTCATTCAACTTATGGTACGAAATCAGTGTCGGGACGATGTACGAAATCTAAATATGCTCATAAACTGGGCATGCAACTGCATTCGTAGCTAAGATATAGCGGGTACATTTACGACATATTTTGGGGTCCAATCAGATTTTCCATGTTATGTAGTTACACTAGAAGCTTGTCGTATGGGTATGAGAGGGTAATAATAAAAATCCTCTTGGAGAAGAGATGCATTATTTATTGCGATGTAATGCAGGGGTACAGAGCTGCAAGAAAAATTACCCTAGGAAAAAGGAGGAAAAAATATTATAACTACGTGAATTTCTTGTCAATTAATCACGTGACTCTATTTTAGGTTACATAACAGAGAATATTAACCCTCTATTGAGAGGCTATGCTGATAGGCCCTGTGAAATCATAAATTTGAAGGGAGAAAGTATTACATGGTTGCAGCGCCCGTGAAAAATGCTCTCTGATTGGTGAGGTACGTTGACATATACTGAACATCGTATACTTCTAGGAAGGAAAATATGAGGGTTAAGGCATTTCTGCAAAATAATTTATAATTGGAGGACTAAGCTGAAGTGTTCGGAAGCATCGCAAAATTTCATAATAAAAAGTATTGTTAGGTTAGCTGCACTTAAGGAAGGTGCTCTGTAAGTGAAGGACCATGTTGACAACTACTGTAAAATCATAAATTTCTCTGATAAAATTTATTTGCTGGATACGGCGCTTTCGGAACACTATTTCTAACTAGAGGATTTTTCGATCAGTACTGAAACATCGTAAATTTCAAGGGAGCAATTATTGATGCGTGGGTTAAAGCCCTTGTGAGCTGGGTCGCCAATCACTTTTCGGGTTGAGGACGCATTTCAGGCGAGTTGATGACGCAGCAAACACAGGAGCCGCTGCAGGCTTCAGCACCTTCGACTTTTGTGCCGAACTCTGCGTTGCATGCTTCAGCCCCAAGGCATATACCAGCCTGTTGGACACATAGCTATTGTGAAAGCTAATTTCGTAAGAAATATCAAGGTATTACCAAGAACACTTTTGTAAAGCTTCAAAAGCATCAATTTTGCAGGTTTCACTGTGCTGTATTTGCGAAAGAAACTGTACTGAGGAAAAGTTACATGTTATCAAGAGAAAATGTTCATATATAAATTTTTAGGTCCCCTACGCAGGATTTTTACAGTCATTAGAGCATGCGTACCAATGTTACACACTAATATAGTGCTTTCCTAATGCAGGTACCGTTCTCTTGAGCACAAGTTAAATCGAATTTTATAAGGAATTAACATGATAACAATGTATTATGAGAACTGAAAGCTGTCAGAGCACGAGTTCTCGAAGTCAGATGCATCCTGTGAGGAAGAAAAATTCCTACAACTAAGCGGTGGTTTCTTAGTTGGCATTGGTAAGTGAAACACATAAATTTTCAGATTACCCGGTATTACTCAACTTTAGCATTGAAGTTTATCAGGCAAATTATTAGCATTTCGATTGGAGTTACCTTTAACTTGTCCGTAACTTCAAGCATGAGCCGTTCAAGAGTCAAACTACTTTCAGCTGGGATTGCTGGATATTTTTGTCTTGAAACGCGGAAGATTGAGGACTGTACAGAAGTTTCAATGCGAATGAGTTTAAAATTACTATACCAAAAGCCAACTAAAGATTTATGTTCCTCTAATCGATTGAGATCAATCTCTTATAAAAGCTCCATGTGCCTATACACTATTGTAGCATGAACTTATGAAGACAGGAAAATATAAGCCCCACATTTTCTAATAAGGCAACTAGACAGCACTCGGAGAGCGCATATCTCCACCAAGCAAGGCAACAGTGATGAAATACTCAAATTGGCTCTAAATCCACGATTTCATTTGTAACAACAAAAAATTTAATTGTTCGTTCCTTTTGATAGTATTATAGTATAAACATTTTCTGCAATTTTCTTGAAGGTCCGTTCGTAACTTTTCAATTATGCTGCATAGAAACATTATGACAAACATAAGTCAAACACACAAACGGACCAGCCGAACAGCACGAAAATTTAATCATCTGTGTCTTTTAACATAACTAACAACTCCTGTAAGTTTCATAAAGATCAATTCAGTGACTTTTTGAGTTGTTGTGCTAACAAACTCAAAATTTAGCCTCTCAACAAACGAACGAACTAACAGATCATCCCAAAAATTTGGCCATTTGTTCATCATAACATACATAACAATCCCAGCAAATTTCATGAAAATCCGTCCATAGCTTTTTGAGGTAAGGCACTGAGAAAAAATAGGCACACAAACAAACAGATGGCCGGATTCCACCAAAAGTTAAATCTTGTGTTGCTGTTAACAGATCTAACAATCCCTGAAAATTTCGTAAACATCGATTCATAGCATTTTGAGTTATCTTTGTGACAGAGAAAAAAAAAACAGCGGGTAAACGATATAAACAGTCAGACAAACAAGACAAAAACATAACCTCCTCAGCGGAGGTACATATGGAACCTAAACTTCCTCGTACGAACTCATAGCTACAATAATGGCAGCAGTTCCAGTAAGTAAGAGCGAAGTAAGGTAACAAAACTTGCAAGTTTTAGCTTGTACCGATAGAAAATACCCATCGAGTATATAAAAGTTGTAGTTTTCCAGCTCTATGAGCACGCCAAAACGAGTATTTCCAGTCGGTCGGCTCTTGCACAACGAAAAGTAGTCTTCGTTTTGTACAAGCCCACCGAGGCTGGTACTGTTCGTTGGAGCAAGAGAATGGGAGACTAGTTTTTTGAGCAATAGTTTTTCTGAGCGTAAGTAACTCACCTCTCCTTCTTCACCTCTGCATATCGAGAAGCTGTTGCACTCCTGCCTGGCGACTGAGAGAACAAAAAAAAATTGGGGTTTGCTCTAATAGACACATTATCAAGTTTTACAAAAAAACATTATTATATATTATATTTTTTAGTGCTGTCTTAGAAGCAGACGCAACACTGTAAATCCTAAGAATCACTTTCTGTTATATCATTTGCTCAACATCTACTAGCAATAGTGGTAATATTCTGATACAGTGACTTAAATGGGATAATTAACCGACGTTTGATATTTCGAACCAAAGATAATCTAGAAAACTTTCTAATTGTCGTCACTATTACCTAGCCATTAAAGTACAAAACCTTTATCGCCTGCTAGGACTAGTTGATAACATTTAAAAATAGTTCTATTCCTACTAAATGTGAGAAATAATGATGACTGTGAGGAGTTACTTCTCGATTACTTACAGACACGCCTCATTCTGCCCAGCTGCAATGGGTTCTGAAAAGAAAGATTGTATTAAGTGTATAGATATTTGCAGTAGAATTACCGACGTAAGATGAGGGGTCATAACAAATTACAACTACTATTGAATATCGATATAAGTATTTTATCATGTATTCATGTGTCAAGCGTGTACTTTTAATTAGTAAAAATACTGCAAGATTATAAAAGTATTTAGACAAACATTAGCTTTACTTACAGCATTGTTTATTGTCTGTAATATAGAAAAGACTAACACAATAATCTGCAAGAATATTTGAGCTGCTACAGAGGAACTCCAAAAACCGTAAGCAACTATATTGTCTCAGTTTCAGGAGTCTCAGTTACCTGATGACAAACTCTGGAGCTCGCTAACTACAGCCGCAAAGCATATCCATTGGCGAAGACCATATGGATTTTCGAAGATGTGCACTTGAATATTCTACCAATTAAGTTTTATTGCCCTTTTTTACGGGTGATTAACTCCGGTATCAGCTATAATTTACGACAAATAGCGGTGTGTAGTCTCCGTTCCAGGAGTTGTCTCGGTTTTAGAAATCTCTGTTTAATTAGGAGTTTTAATACATTGAATTAAGTATGCATCATAGTATTAGACACGGTAAAGTACAGGTATTGTTTCCTGTTGTTGTAAGAGAATCGAAATAATTAATTTATTGCAAGCTTTCATCATTTCTTTTGAATATTAGAAAATTAGTTTACAGCTAGTGTTGAAGCTTACCAATCAGGATTCCATATGCACATAACAATAAAATAATATAAAAAAGCATGTATATTAGCTATAGTACACTCACATGGACAGAAGCAGCAAACACAGTAGCAACGACTGTGCACAGTAGGAAGAAAACTGTCAGTGGCTTCATGGTCCTGTAAATATGGAAACCAGTAAATAACAATGTTCTAAGCAACGCCTAAGTGACTGCAAGAAACAATAAAAAAATACATGAATGACCAGTTATATCAATTTTAGTACAATACATTAAGAAGCATAACCTCGTTAGCAGAGGTAATAATAAATTTCATAGTATGGTCACTAGATATGAAATGAGGATTAGAGTTTCACACTGCAAAAAAATATATATATATGTACAGTATAATTATCAACGCATAGCTATTCGTCTTACAGTACTGAAGACGACCAATTTTTTTTTTTCAATATTATCGTTAAGGTATAGATGATTGAAAATAAAGAACGACTTGTGTTTCCTATGAGAACGCAAACATTTCCATCAGAGCCGAGTTTCAGCCTACAAAGCGTCAATGTGTTGCTATTGAAACACAATCAATGTACAATATTTTGTTAAGAATAGGTTCCACCTTTATGAACTTCACCATCTATACATTCATAAAACAACCAAGAACATACTTAAATTCCAGTAGGCTGATACTCTCAAGTCTCAACACTAGCGATGTTTCTCGATTGAAATTCCTCGCTCGACTGGTACGAATTTACCACATGTTCGCCTCATTTAAATCTGTTTTTCAGCTGCCGTGCATGACTCACTCCAGCAAAATAATCATACTTTACAACTGTCCTACATTGAGACAAAAGCTGAAATACTGGCAGTCGAAATCTGTAGAGAAACCAATAGCAATGCATGAATAATTAATTATTGATGTGTATCGAAAAAGGATGTTTCTATTCAGCAATCCGCGTCAAGGGAGATATATTGCACAGAAGCCGACACATCCGTTAGAACGATAATCTGCATACGCTAGATCAAGTTGTTCCACTTTATTGGCAGCGGCAGCATGAAAGAAAACAAATGCATGGTTGTTAAAAGATAGTGATATAAATTATTTCGACATGCCATAATATTCCAAAAGGAATCTTCTAAAAATATGATTGATTAATAGTTGTAGTAATACAAATTATATAATATATTTAAATTTTGTGCTCGCATTATTGGTATAAAATTAGAGTCAGTAATTTAACTAGACCCCGAGAATCATATAATGGATTCTAAGTTTCAAGTGCACACACGTAACATTAGCCCACATACATTGATTCTCTTGCCTGTAAGGGATGCATTTTGTAGTTTCGCTCACTCACGACGACAAGGAAGGTCTTAAGCTCCCCCCTCCCCCATTAATGAGCCAAGCCCCCACTCAGCTCTCCAATACCGCTATCAAGTAACCAACATACAGTACATGTACCTCCGCGCTAAGCCCCTCCACATTTTCACACCAGCCCTCCCTCCCCAGCTTCCCAATGCAAATTTCGTAGCGTCGCTATTGCCTGCGCCGAAGCGTTGTTCAAATGATCGGCATAATATGCTTTACCTTGGAAAGTTAACCAATCTATTCCCTATGACTTAGGGTAAGGTGCAGTGGTGCAATCATTTATGGTGTAGCACTTTACGCTCCACAACCTGTACTGTACCAAACTACGTAGTATTGGTACTATTACCTTACTGTCCCAACGTCTTATGCTGTACCAAACTAAGTCGTACCACTGGTGCTGTTTTACCACTCCAACACCTGTGCTGTGCAAAAAAAACTACGCAGCAGTGATACTACATTACCGTACCTTCTTACCACTTATGCTGCAACAAACAACGCAGTGCCATTAGTACTAACCTACTGCAACTGACACAGACGACGTTTGGTCTCTAAAAAGTCGGTTCACACGGCATTCTTTTGGCCGTATTCCTGCAGTTATTCATCTGAATGCGTTGTTGTATCGTTTAAACAGGAAGAAAATGCCTCACGTTCTCATTTGTAATATTCGTTTCAAACTTGAAGAGATGTCACAAACTTTACTACTAGTTCTTACTAAGCATTTTAATAAGTCTCTTCACATCGCGTGGTAATGTTTATCGGACACAACGAAGCATTGGGACGATAGGTTGAAAATCATTTTCGATAAACAACCGTGTCGACTGCATTTCACAGCTAGAATAAAGGTTGCGCGTGTCATAAGCGCTCTTTTTATTAAGCGCTCTGCTATTCCTGTAACGCTATGGACATTTGTAGCAGTAAAACTTTTATAGCAATTTAAGAGTGTTGCGCGTCAATAATTTATGGACTAGACTAGGTGAGCAGCATGAAAAATCGCTTTCTTGCTGATACATATAAGTAATCACGTAGAACCACGGAAAAATGACTAATACGAAAGAAATGACTGTCACCATCTAAACTGCATAAGTTTCATGTACGACAAATTGTATAACATTTTTCCTGTGTGTCAGACATTTTCTGTCGATATTCAGTTATCTGATTTTCATTCATATAAATTCAGTGTTACCTACGACGTCATTTACAAAGCTTAAGTTTCGAACAATTATCAAATCAGTTTATATTTATAATTTATTGGATAGTAAAAACTAGTTCATAAATTGTAAACCATTAAGCAAAAAAAAAAAATTGAATGATCATATTCATGTTTTCACTTACTTTTTTATTATTTTTATCATTATTATCGAGGGGATTTCATGACCCAAATTGGATCGGTTGAGCGATGTTCAGCTCTACACCCTGGCGCCGGGTCACATCCCGCGACCTAAGGCTCACAGCACATTGCGATTATTATTATTTTTGCTTTTAGTCGTAACTGCTTCCTCGTATATTTAATTTAGTTTTCTTACAGTCAGCTGCAGTGAAGTGAAAGTCGAAGACCTCGTATAGGCAACAGTACTGTGTGTGTCCACTGTAAGGATTCTGTCCAGGGAGCTCTTGATTCAGTGTCTATCTTCCTCTTGTCGCGTGATGATGTGGAATGTTGCAAACGGGCTATTGTTTTTCGTGCAAATTCCCGTTTGTATTGTGGTGATGGCGTAGGTACGCTTCATTACTGGAAAGTGCCAAAGTAATTTACCTACTAGAGAACCTCATGTAAGGTAGGGGATGCAGACCAGACCGATATTTGTGTAACAAAGGAGAACTGTAGTCACTCTTCTTTTTTTCGCTGCATACGGCAAATAAAAAGGAAACTGGCAAGGTGCGCACTGTATCATAAATTACAAACACTTCAAAATAAATTGTGAACTAGAGCACTCTGAGTGCGCATGTCTTCACTAGTCTCCAAACTAAGATTTACTTTTATCACCACCTAAATAGTCATTTGTGTCTCGCAATGGTAATAACAGCTTCTGCAATTTTCATGATAATCCGTCAGTAACTTTTTTGAGTTATGTTCTGACAAACATTTTGATAAACATTAGTCAGACTCACCAATGGAGGAGCCCATCATCATCAAAATTAGTAATTTGTGCCGTAATTAATACTCCAAGCAATTCCTATACATTTCAATTAAAATCGCTCCGTAACCGTTTCAGTTGTGTTTTTGATAAACATTTCGACAAACATGAGTCAAACAGATAAACAGATTGCCCGATTATCACCAAAATTTGTAAATTTGTGTGTTCTAACGTATTTAAAAATTCCTACGAGTAACATGATGATAAATTCATTAATTTTTGAGCTATCTTACTGACAAGAAAAAAAAAAACAAACAGACGAGCAGTTCAACACAAAAATTTGGTCATTTTCTCCTAGCAACAACCCTAAGAACTTTTACAAATTTCATAAAGATCGGTGGAAGACTTTTTGAGTTGTGTTACAGAGGAAAGAGAGACAGACAAATAAACACTATTGGCGGATTTCTAATACATTGCCTGCATATTTCGAGCTTATTTGGACAGAAAACTCAAAATACCGTAATATTTAACTTTTAAGTAGTTGAAACATAGCTTTTTAATCAGTTCATTATGTCCGAAATCTACAGATTAGGTACCAAAAAGATCAGGCTGTATCTGTCCGGGGACTGTACGTGATTGAACCACAGGCCTTGGGATATGTCCTGTATTGGTTTCCAGAGTCTCCTATTATTGTCCTTCATATTCCACGTGGACTAACCTATTCTATGAGAAATGGTCTCCTGACTCCTCAATTCCAGTAGTGTTAACAATACGCTGACGCAGCGGTTGTTGTCAATCGTACTTGACGTGAACAGAATATTTGAATAGAAACACATCATTATTTATACACTTTCAGCCATTATTCATTTCTAGCATTTGATATCTGTGCAGATTTACATAACAGTGTCCAAAGTAGTTTATTACTAGAATGCAAGTGGAACATGAGGTAGGGATATTATATTTTTACAGGCGTGGGTTAAGCAGATGAGCCAGCATGGAGACTACACTAATTGGTAACATAGGGCCCAACAGGCCCATTTTCAAGTCGGAGCTGAGCAACAGCTATGCTACCAATATAGAAATAAAAACGCTAGCTGCCTGTCTTCCGAAAGAAAAAGTAAGTTTCGCAGAAGCAGATATAGCACAATAATTGCCCTGATGAATTGCAACTGAACAGCATCGATCCTTAGTATGTGCTGGGTTGCCGGAGAGCTCGTACAGAGTTTTTCAAGGAAAGAAAAGGGTCAATAAATAAAGGACATATTGTTTTTCATCAATCAAGTATGAGCAACATGTTGGGCGTGCTTCCCTATCATTCTGATAACCTGAAAGCGCCCTGTTCCCGGAAATACAACCGTATCACGAAAAAAAATTCATGAAGGTATTTTTTAAGTCGCACGAGTAATTGATATTTGTATCATTAAGGCTATTCTTCATAGACCTTGAGTAATAAAAATGCAGAAAATCAGTATATATCTGGTGAATAAAGAAAATGGGGTAACACATCACAGCCAAGCTACAGCAAATTTTACCTAGATTCCAAAGAAATATGTGCTCTGCATTATTCTTATGCAGAATAACACGTACCTTTCTTGTTGGCCAATTCTGAACGTGTTACTCTTGAACTCGTCCGGTTGTGAGCAGCGTTTTTTAGAATGAATTATCGGGTTACTTGAGAGAAGCTCATTGAACGAAATTCCTGTCTAATTCCTTTACAAACAAAGCAAAACTTTCTTAGGGTAAAGACCCGTTTTTGGTGTGGCTAATGGAGGCTCATTTCGCTAACCCCGGGTTTGTTTTCTCTCAGGATTTTGGTAAACAATGCATTTTTCATCTGTCACAATTTGCATTAAAAAGGGGTTTCATTCTTTTAATAAAACAAATCAGAGATAAAAATGCGATCAATTTGTTCTTCTCAGGCAAGTTATGAGGCACAGAAATATCAAAACTATTTGCAACCCCTGAAATGTGCAAGGTGCTCATGAACGGTGGATTTGGATAGGCTGAGGGTTTCTGCCAATTGTCGGGTTGTGCAGGGAGGGGGGGTTATTCTCAGTTAATGACTTGATTTGGTCATCATCGGCTGGCACACCGGAAATTTCGCATGTTTCGTTTCGTTTTTCCTTCTTTATGGAAATAGAGAAGCATGAAGAGCCCAAAATAAGTTTTCTTATCTCTCATTTTAAAGGGATTCAGAAGTAACGCAATTTATAGGATCTCAATTCTTCTTCCACGACAAGATAACTTCAACTGGGCTCGAAATGGAAGCGTAGGCAAGCCTTATTATCCCACTCAATCATGTTCTGAAGAAAGTCGAAAGCTGAACTACTAAAATCGGCACAAACCTTCATGACAAGTCAATAGTAGTTGCTTGCTAAGCTGCAGGGGTGTTTTTATAATCCGGAACCATGCAAGCATATATTCGTAATTTCATGGCATATCCTGAGGGCCTTACCTAGAGCACAACAAAACAGAGTTTCCCGAAGGCAGTTAAATGTTAATCGTTTCCTTCATGCATTAAGCTGATCTCATACGTATAGCACTATTAGACATGTACATATACCCCGGTATATGACATGAAAGAAACGTTTAATGCATTCCTTGTAAAGTTCATTAAATGTTGAAGTGACTACAGAGAATGAATATTATTTCTCTTTAATATAGTTTTGTGTCCACCCATAGCAGAATTTTCAGTAGCCACTCAACTGATATACAGTTTTGGCTGCTGGGGTGGCCCGCAACCATCATAATATTATAAAGAAATTTCTACGGTAGTGAAACCCTTTCAAATAGAAAAAGTTTAAATATATATATATACATGTTTGGAGATACTGTTTACCATATACCAGACTTGTGCTCTTCATAACTTAATAACTTAATTGGACTTGGTTTCTGTGTGTGGCTTATGTTTGTCAGAATATTTGTTAGCTGTAAAGCTCAAAAAGTTATGAACGGATCTTGAAAAAATTAATTAAATTGGTAATAAATATAATTAAGAAAAAAAATGATTAAATTTTCGTTTATTATAAAGAAAATCAGGGTTTCAGCCCCAATTGGAATTTTTAGTTAACGTTGCGTTGCTTGGCGGAGGTATACTCTCTCAGAGTGCTCTAGTTAGTTTATAAAATTTTATGAAAAGTGAACATTTTTCCGACCTGCTTGTTAAGCAGTTGTAATTTTAATGCTGTTAGTAAAAACAATGTGTAGCAAAATACGCACGGTTATGGCGTCTATATTGTATGTGGCATTTTGCACAATGCACATGGCATACAGCATGTAGCACGTAACATGTTACACGTCGCATATATGTGGCATATTGTATGTAGCATGTTACATGTAGCATACAGTAAACTATATGTAGCCCGAAAGGAAAGAAACGGCGTCTCCGATTCTTCCCTCCGACCGAGATTACATACTACTATTAGGTTTAACATGTACAGAACTTCAGCCTGAGCGTTCAGTTCGTCGCTAAGATTGAGTTTCGTACCCTAATTGCAAACTACTTGCGCTTGAAACGGCCAAAAACTTAATTCTTGTATCTTATCGGGAGCACGATAGCCACTAGAGTTTGTTTATGCCCCTCATGTATACGATGAATGGTGCCATTCAGTATGTATTCGTAAAGATACATACGTGTAGTTTTATTGAAATATGAGCAATGTTTTTCTAATGCACAAATATAAGCGTAATCTGTTATTTTTTTAACTAATCAATATGAAAGTCATATTATACAGCTATCCTATTTCAACGTCGAACCTGTGTCGAATACTGAATCTTTCTAGACTGACGGCCAGTATGATACCTCACAGTTAAGACTTGAAGTAAAGTCATTAACGAAGCTCAATTATTACCGTTATCGGCAGGACATCATACCCCTTTTCAAACTGATGGAGCGAAGTCGGCTCTACGCTCTGGTGCAACGTCGCCTCCCACAACCTAAAGGCTAAAAGCACTATATTAATGATATCCGTTCCAACCAGCTCGCTTTTATGGTTCTTGAACTTTGGCCTGAGTGTGTCGACGTCCGCCTTCCTCTGAAAACTTGCAGCAAGTTCGGTTGCAAGGTTGGTTGCTGCATTTGAACGTTTTGTCTATCGCCTTCTCGATAATTCTGGAGTCGAAGAGGACCGACATCTCCATTAGCTTATCCCCTTCTCGCCTTTGTCTTTAACGATGTTGTACAGGCGGCTGGCCTGGTTTCGCCTCTCTGTGTCCTGCTCCTTGCCATAGAATATCAATTTTGCTGTTTAACTTTCAACTACTGGCGCTGGTTCAGGACTGCCTCCCGTCTCACTGACCGGAAAGGTTTATGGATCCGCATTAGGGTCCAATAGAGGAGTCGAGCAACTTTGTCGTGCCGGTACGTATAGTCTTTTTGCGCATTCACTTATAATTTGGTTGGTCGTTTCGTCCGCCTCATTAAAAATTTTACATACAGGTTACATACATACAGTATTATCCTGGACATATCTGGATCTAAAAGCTTGCTCTTGGGCTACCGGGTTGGTGCCTTCTGTTTCTCGTTTGAGCTCACCCCTCCGATGCCAGTTCCATGTGTCCGGTACTATGGTAGCATTTTATCCTTCACAGCTCCGAAGTGCTGGCCGGATAATTCTCATGCTTTTCCATTTGGCTGCCCAATCGATGCATCGTCGCTAGTTAAATTGGCCAGCTAATTTTGGTGTCCTTCAGAAACTCCGCCTCGATTAAGTATCGTTCTCGGAGAATCGTAGCTTTTTTGAAGTGTTGGGAGAGAGCTCGTTTCTCCTCTTTGATCAGCACATTCCCCAATGCTGATAGGCAAAGGCTACCCTCTATTCTGTTGAGATATAGTCAGTCTGTGCAGATTCTAGACCGCAGTGTTCGGTAGATGACCATTAGTTTCAGGGTTTTGATGTTCATGTCGGAGCAGGTCTTGGTTCAGTTGATTATTACCACCGTCAAAACCTAGATGGTTATGTTTCTGCGGCGTTTGTGTGTTATTCTGTCTGTCACCAAGATCACTCAAAAAGTTACGGAAGGATCCTTACGAAATTTACAGCTATTGTTAGGCAAGTTAGGAAGAACAGGTTATTATCTTTTGATGAAGATCAATTCAACCGATTGCTTCCTTACCTCTTTTTTCTTGGCTCCATAACTCAAAATGTTATGGACGGATTTTCATAAAATTTACACTAATTTGAAGAATGTTACAAATAGTAGCTAGCCAAATTTTCGTAAAGATGTGTTTATCCGTTTCTTTCCTTGTTTCTATGTTTGATTTTATATGCCAGCAATATACCCCCAAAAGTTTTGAATGAAGCTAGAAGAATTTTGTGAGAATAGTTAGAAACATGAAAAGACACCCTTTAATAAATTTTGGTAAATAGGTATAGGTAAAATCAATTTGACCGCATCCTCAAGTGAGAAACCCACACGCACTCGTTTGTGCGGCGGGTATAGGCCCCCTGACCCCCAGAGGAGTAAGCGCGGCTGCAGCCGACCACGGGTCATCAAGAACTATGGCGCCAATTTGATTTTGACGGAAGGTTCAAATGACCCCTAACCCCAATGCACCCCTGTCATCTCTGAGGAGGCAAGTATCCCCGCAGCGCTGTGCATGCCCACATCCAAATAAAGTTGGCTCGGTTCGTTCATTTGTGTATTTGACTGATGTTCTTCAAAATTTTTTTCAGAAACACAACTCAAAAAGTCATGAACATATTTTGAAGAAATTGTTAAAAATGATATAAGACACGACTGAACAAATTCTGGTGATCATTGGTTCGTCCGTTTGTGTGCTTAACTGACGTTTGTCAAATACAGTATAACTAAAAAAAAATAAATTGAGATGTATATTCATGAAATTTGCAGAAATTCTTAGGAATAGTAAGAGGCACAAATGACCAAGTTATGGCAATATTCAGTTAGTTCGTTTGTACGTTTGACGAATATTTGTCAACATGTTGTATCTTGCCTCTAGCATGTAACGTACTCAAAAGTTATGGACGGACCCTCAAGAAATGACAGAAGCTGTTACTACTGTGTTGGGGTACAAATGACAAATTTTTTTAATAATAAAAACTGAATCCTTGTTTTAGGACCAACTTCATTTTTTTTAAATTGCCATGCATGACGGAGGTATGCGCTCTCAGGAAGCTCTAGTTTATGAGGTTGTGCAGCTAACTTTATCTGGATGAAACTTATGCAAACAAATTTAGTTTTCTTTTTAAGATTTCGTTTTGAAAACTACCGTCTTGTTATACAAACTTAAGGCCACCAAATACGAGTGAAACCTATACATATATATCGCAATCGGCTCTTCAGTTATTTTAACAGGCATTACTCTAGTCTCACAATATTTATTTACAGTTCGATCAGCGGTCAGTGATTCCTAACTTCTTCCATGTCTGGCACCCATAAAAACGTCAGTGCCTTCTCTCGCACCCCACGCAAAACAAGAGCGCTGTGAGAGCGCATACCTCCTCCAAGCAAGGTAACGCTAACGAAAAAGTCAAATTGGTTTTAAAGCTAGAATTTCCTCTTTATTATCTCCAGATCTATAGTCATGTGTGCTCCTTCACAGGAATAACCGATTCCGTAATTTTGTTGAAATTCAAACCGAAACGTTTTGAGTTACGTTCTAACAAACATTTTGATAAACATTAGTCAAACACACAACTGGAAAAATCGACCATCCCAAAATTTGGTCGTTTGCGCCTCGTAACATTTCGAAGAATTTCTGTAAATTTCATGAATGTCTGTCTATCATTTTTTATTAATATGTTAACAAACATTACCCAAACACGCAAACTAAAAAGCCGGTCACCACCAAATTTATTCCTTTTTGTCATGTGACATTTCGAACACATTCTAAAAATTTTATAGAGATTCGTTTATTACTTTTTGAGTTGTATTTCTGGCAAATATTTTGACAAACAGTGATCAAACACTCAATTAAACAAAAGAACTAATGATAAAAATTTGTTCGATTGAGTGTTTTAACATTTCTAACAATTCCTGAAAATTTCCTGAAGATCCATTGATAACTTTTTCAATAATGATGTCTACTGACAAACGTAGCAATAAACATAGAGACAAACAAACAAACGAACGCACAGATTAGCCAAAAAATTTTGCTATTTGCTGCCAATAGCAATGCAGCAAGGGTAAATGTCATAAAGATCGATTAATAACTTTTTGAATTATCCTATTAGGAAAACAAGAGGCACACAAATCTATCGTTCAAAAAATCGTTTGAACGGATCATTCTCAAAATTCAATCATCTTCTATTCCTCTAACATACCTAATAGTTCCAGTAAATTTGTAAGAATTTGTCCAAAATTTTTTGAATTACGTTAGTGACAGAGAGACAAATACCTTGGCAAAAATATAAGCTCTTGGGCAGAGATAATCACTAACTCATAAGATAATTAACAATAAACTTCGTGTTATATCTTTGCAATAAAATCTAGTCATTCGATGAATGGCAAGGAAATAATCCAAAATTTTCCCAGCTCTTATGGGTAATCTCACAACCTCAGGGGTGGTAATAATGTATATAGTACCCCCAGTTCTGATTATCTAGCCCTTATCTTGGTTAGTGTTCATTATGTTTGTTTACATATCAGGCATTGATCACTCTTCAATGCTCTCCGCTAGCAAGTACGGTGCCTACGCTTTTAATATATTGGCGTTCAGGTGAATTTTTCGTGTTGTAATTACAAAATAAACACGTCGCATTCATCGGGTGATTCCAATAAAACACATTTAAGTCAAGGTTCATCATTTAATATGCTACAGTGCAGCGACATATCTCAGTCAGAGCAAGAAGTCTAATGTATCAAGAGCAGTAGCCTCAACCATTCCTCATACAAAACTAACCATGTTTTTGTGAGGTGCTACTTTGCCGGTGAGATTAATACTCACATTAGGAAATCGGAGATTAAATTGTCAAGCACGAAAGCGGTAAATTTTCAGAAAAGAATTAATTCAGGGATACTGCACAAGCGCAATTAATTGCCCACTTAGGAATTAAACTGACAAGCACGGTAAACCAGTTGATTCCGGGAAGAATTTAATGCGAAGGTCACTACACATGTGTGAGTGGTTAGTTCTCCAACGGGAAGTAAGTTGTCAAGTACGGTAACATCGAAAGTTTCATTGCAAAGTTCATTGCCAGAGTTGCTGCACTTGAAACAAGACCCTCTTCAGTTATTCTTCTTGTTTGCGAAAGGGGGCCACTGGGGGCGGTTTGGGAGAGCAGCAGACGCAGCCCTCGCTGCAGCCTTTAGCGTCAGCGACCTCCTGTTCAAACTTCTCGTCACATTTCTCCAGGCAGATACCTCTCTGTTGGACACAAACAAACAGTGTTATTATGCACTGTTTTTCTGACATTTTAGTGCAATATTTTTGGCAAACATTGTTCTGCGGGGTACAAGTACGCAATGTTATTATGTATGGTTTTCTAAAATTATACTGCAAAATTTTTTACATAGGTACCCCTCGGTTGAACACAGGTAAACAAAGCTATGAGCAGATATGTTTATATAACCTTTTATTGTGGAATATTATGCACAAACCCCTCTGTTGGGGACAACTGAATAGCGCAATGAAGTATACAAGACAATTGCTAGTCTAAGTTTCTATTCTAGAAAGTTACATATATTTCTTATTAATTTCTTCGTTCAGTCTTCCCTTAGCGTTATTACACCATAAATAGGCGTACTCATGCATAATGTTGAGGTTTTTTTAGACCTGCAATTATTGTATTACGATAAGCTGATACCAATGTACAAGGCATAAATAAACATTGCTATCATAGCATAAATATGAAAATGAAAAATTACTTAGGATTTAAAGTTTATGCGTGGGTTGGGTCAGGTAGATAGCATAATATTAGGCAGAAGAAACCATTCCTAATATCTGACAGATGACCATAAAACTGAGTTTAGGTGGAGTTTTGATTGTATGTATCATGCCTAGCCCATAACTCTAAGTAAACATACGGTTGATCAACTTGTTAGGTACATCTGCATTTTGTCGATCAGAAATTCTTCAATAGAGCGCATTATCAACAAAATAAAACTGGTAGCGGCCTCTGATCTACTCAATAAAGTAAAACTGGTAGCGGCCCCTGATCTTCTCAACAAAATAAAACTAGTAGCGGCCCCTGATATTCTCAACAAAATAAAACTAGTAGCTGCCCCTGATATTCTCAACAAAATAAAACTGGTAGCGGACCCTGATATTCTCAAAAAAATAAAACTGGTAGCGGCGGCTGATATTCTCAAAAAAATAAAACTAGTTGCGACCCCTGATGTTCTCAACAAAATAAAACTGGTAGCGGCGGCTGATATTCTCAACAATATAAAACTGGTTGCGACCCTTGATATTCTCAGCAAAATAAAACTGGTAGCGGCCCCTGATGTTCTCAACAAAATAAAACTGGTAGCGACCCCTGATATTCTCAACAAAATAAAACTGGTAGCGGCCCCTGATAATGTCAACAAAATAAAACTGGTAGCGGCGGCTGATATTCTCAACAAAATAAAACTGGTAGCGGNCCTGATATTCTCAACAAAATAAAACTGGTAGCGGCGGCTGATATTCTCAACAAAATAAAACTGGTAGCGGCGGCTGATATTCTCAACAAAATAAAACTGGTAGCGGCGGCTGATATTCTCAACAAAATAAAACTGGTAGCGGCCCCTGATATTCTCAAAAAAATAAAACTGGTTGCGTCGGCTGATATACTCAACAAAATTACAGAAATTCTAACAACATGCTAGGGGCAAAGCAAACGAATTAGTTGACTGACGACATAAGCTGGTAGGCAGACGTAAATCGAAACTAGGAGGGCAACTTCAGGCTTAAAATTCTTTGTATTACATTCAGATACTCTTTAAAATAGGGCTTTTTGTTAAAAAATAATACGTTTATTCTAACGGTGTTAAATGGCGCGATAAATCATACCAGAATTTGATTTAACTTAGAATGGAAACCATCTGTTGCAGAGCTGTAAAGTTCATTTACCTAGTGAAATTGAAAGTTTTTTCCTATTTGGAATGAAGTTGACTTTTGGGTTATTAGTAGTAAGCTTGATAAGGACAAAAATAAGAAAATTGCGGCAATAAGAAGTAAAGTGCTTACGTATGTAAATTATGAGAAATTAATGCTGGCGATAATTTAGAGAGACTGTAATAAGTACTATCACCAAAATTATGAGGGTACAAACGTTCCATGCACACCGCATGAAATTAAAAAAAAGAGCATTTCGGATGTTCCTGGACCACATATAAGACTCGTTCAATTGGCCCGTCGAAAGTTGATCAATGCTAGGCCCACTCATCCAAAACTTCAGTAAACACTTTTGGTCTGAATCATGTCGCTCAATTGACAGCGGCCCAGATACGCTTCAAATGATTCTAAACTACATTTCATGGAGCTTGACTGAATTAGCTGCCAAATAGAAAAAATTAAACTGGTTTGTGTGGTGTGCTATCGACCGCCAAAATGTGCTCCTGAGAAATTTGCGGAGCTGCTCGACAAAATTCACACACATTGCAGTAGACTTGATAGTAAGT
>LQNS02278089.1:10668032-10679608 GCA_001587735.2 Parhyale hawaiensis | reverse complement strand
TGGTCGCAAACTGCGGCACCACAGAAGACACCCAGCAGAGTGACTCCACACACGTGGGGTGACGTGAACAACGTCACCTGGACTTCTTCCGAAGACTCTCAAGGTACTCAAGGTAGGTAGGTAGGTAGGTAGGTATTTCATGAGTAACTGATTCAAGATTAACGCCTAAAATTCGATTCAACGCAATAAAGCCGCTGGACCTGAAAAAGGTTTCGTACGAGGGAGATTCGGCTACATCAACTTCGACCAGGAACAAATCCGTAAAAGCATTATAATTTATGACCGATCTCAGGAAACACCCTGATATAATGCTGTGGATTATATGAATAAAAACTTTGAGTATTACGGTTTGGATAGTAGGAACATGAGAATTAGAGCGTCGATGTTTTCAAAATTTATAAATAAGAGGTAATAACTTTGAATTATATACATATATACATTATACATAATATGCATACACACATTTCCACACATAAATCATGTCGGACTCACCCATCGCCGGGCCTCGCAGGGGGAGAAGCAGCCATCCTGTCTGGAAACTGTAAAAAGATGTTTGGGTTATTCTGGCCCCTCATACGGTGGATATGTCGACATAACGTCGTGAACTTTATTTCAATTATTATTATTTATTTATATATATAAATTAGACTTTTCTAGAACTATATCGGATATTTCATGTCAAGCCTTACGATAGCATTGTTAGGTGCAGGTTCTAGTGGTCATCGGCTACGTGATAGATGTTGAATCTTGAATTTAATAATGCATAGGCTTTAGATGCAATATCATATAAGATTATAGTTTTTACACGTACACAAGTAGTGGGTAAGGCGATGAGATACTTGTTTTTGAGGGTAACCTACCCTCGCGGCTACCCTCGCGCGCGAGCTTCCGGTTTGAAACGGCCAATGCACTACCGGTTTAGCGGGGGTCAGGGGGGGCGCTAACCGGAGTGGGCGGGGCCTGGGAAACCGGAAGGGGCGGCGCGATGACGCGGGGGGGGGGCGAGGGGAACCTACCCTCAAAAACAAGTATCTCATCGCCTTACCCACTACTTACACACCATTGTAAATATAAATATCATCACGACTGACAATTTTATGGACATTTTCCTACTACATCTTTATCCCCAACGAATGAAGTGAGAGAGGTGAAAATGTTTTCGTTGAAGATTTCAGTACATATATACATATATATTTGTTTGTATATGTCCACTGCAAAAAAAGGAAGAAGGAGTTGCGCAATAATCATAATTTATTGACGGGGTATCAGGTGGGTTGACTTAGATGTGAAAAATGCCAAATCTTTGGAGCAAGCAAACCATCAAAAAGTGACGGTGTTGAAATTTCTCTCTCCCCTCCTCCCCCCCCCCCTCCGCGTGTGACGATCTTACACCCTTCTGCGTTCTCATTTTCTTTGTACAATATCGTAAGTGGATTAAAGCGTGATAATTTATGCTTTTCTTCTCGGACTCTTGTAATGATATACAGTACATGGGTGAACTATACTTGTAAGCATGTTTTGTGAACCCATTGTGTTCTTAATAAAAGCTAATTATTATTAATTATTATACATGGTTGCCGGGTTTATTGTCATTCTATGTACAAAAATAAGCAAACTGGTTCAATTTAGCAATCATCCCAATTTACTGAGGTTATAAAGCGTCAGTTCTCAAAGAAACAGATCCCATTCGGGGCTTGAACCCAGTAAGTTATGAACTGTCTTACAAATTGTTCGTGTACCCTTAGAAAGAATTACAAACTCTAACGCCTCGTGGCGTGAGACCATCACCCGCGCGAAACGGAGGCTTAAACTATTCAATATAATTATAATAACTCAAAAAAAAAATGGAGCGCTTCGAGGTGCAAGACAATCTGCCGCGATGGAGGCAAATTCAACGCCGTTGTTTTTTATGGCCAGCTAGGCCTAGTTTTTTAGCATGGGTCACATCTAGGTCAACTCACCAAACTACCTGCAAAAATTTGAACATTGTTGAACGCCTTCGACGACTTATTGGGTGGGCAGACAAATATATACTGTATACATTTAAAATATGTTAAATCTTCAAAGAAAACATCATCACCTCTCCCACTTCGTTCGCGGGTGACAATCAGAAGTAGAAATACAACGCCTTTCTCAGATCGGAAAAATATTCAATACTCACAGACACGCCTCGCTTCATCAAACGTCATGCCTCCCTGAAAAATAGATATATGTACAAATACAATTGTGTACGAGATGCCATGCTGCCAACGAATAACATAGATACTCAATTTTGGTTTCTGGTGAAATGCATTGATAATACTGGTCGATATTCCAGTTCCACATTACGATAGGAACAGTTATCCCAGCGTAAAATATTCCAGTGTGATTTCTACATAAAACATAATAAATACTTGAAGAAACACAGAATGTATACTAAACTAATATATTCTAGCAGTGGCTACTAGCAAAATGCAATAAATATTAGATACAATTAGGGCACTGAAAGATATCTCAATGCGACATGCTCAATAAAACGAAGTATCTCGACTAGTATGAGATAAGAGAGCCTAAGTTCAATGATAAAGACAGTAACTACATATGATGTATTTAGACTAGTGCAGAAATAAAGGTGTAACTAACAGAAGACGTGGTGAGGAGGCCGAGCATTCCTCCTTTTAACTATGTACTTCAAAATGAGGAATATCTTTGATAACATTACGCTTATTAATAATCTACTCACATCCATGGACCTAGCCAACACAGCAGCAGCTATAGTGCACAGCAAAAGGAATAAGGTCAATGGCTTCATTCTGTAGGGAAAAATGGAAAAAATACAAACTTAGAATATTTGTGAACATGAACACAAAGAATGCTTTACAATTAAATAGAATATGTATATTAAACAAAATACCGTATCTTATTTAAATATACGATGACAGCCATATCGAAAATAATTTCCACAGTAACTGTTATCCAAGAAAATGGGAAATATAGATGCTATTTTAAGACATTAATGATATTCAGATTCCACTGGCAGTTTCGTACATAGTGAATGTCACACACAAGCTCTCGAGGGAAAGTAAGCACAGAAAAATAAAATATCGGCTTTTTATACCCATTTTTCACTGGTACTCCATAGACTATTGTTTTACAAAGCACTAAATCTTTCGGCGATACTTCTAGACCGGCTAATCATTATTTAACCATCATGAGCAATGGAGTGTTTTTTTTTCCGCCAGCGATGATGACGATAACTGTAGAAGCACTTGTTCACTCTTCTGTGTCTATGTATAAATAAGATCAAACTGTCAGCAGAAATTGTTTCTATGAAAATAAAAATGAAACTATCGTAAAAATCCAGCTTCTCCACAAGAGAAAGAGCTAATATTGTTCTTGTTGAGCTTAAGTTCATCAAAACTTTTTAGCCTTAATCTCACTCATTAAGATCCAGCGAAAAAACTTGAATAGAGAAAAACGAATCTGCAGTTCAATATAGGCAATTAGTTATGATATCGCTAAACTATTTGATGTAACTTCAATTCAAACCATATTTTGATACTTCTCAAATATGCTAGTTATTTTAATTTACTGCAACTAGTTTATTTACCTATGCCGACATTTCTCCTGTCATCGTCCGTCTAGAGGTGCTGACTTTAGCTGTTTATAGCTTTCTGCACCGTGTTCAATTGCAAAACGTATAAACATGTGATATTATCATCTAATTAAGCGTTATCCTGCATGACCACTGGTAAAATGGTTATTCTTATGAGATGTTAACATATTCAAACTTATACAGACTATCCAAAAACATACCTTAATGTTTGCTAGTAGCTCCTTCCCACTATCGATTCTCTTCCGTTGAAATTCCACTGTCAAATGGTGTAAACTGACATCAGACCATGGCTTTTTAAATTATTTAGCCAGCCACAGCTGGGATGACGCGGCGATGTGTGACGCATGCTGGCCAAATTTATCATTCTTTTGCACCTGCAAAATAATGAAATATTGCACCGAGTGCCATTGATTCTGACTGGCAAGGTGAACGGGTGAAAGACCAGGCACGGGAAACAAATTATAGAACTGGATGAGAAATGACAGGTTTTTTATTCAGTGCCGGACGTCAGAAGAGAAATATAGCAGTGTGATGATGATGATGCTCTGAGCTATTATTTGATATACCACACATGCGAGTTAAGACCACGTGGAATAAAGGACTGACATCATGCAAAAACGGATATATTATAACAAAACCTGCAATATATACATACATAGAAATTATTATAACAACCTTGTACTCACGCTTAGAAAATAGAAAATTATTACTTGGTACAGTATATACAGAGCAGCCAATGCGTATACCGGTATAGACATTATTTTACCAGTAACAGATATAACTATGTTATACTTGTATTTGATACATAAATAATTAATTGATTAAGTCACATATATATGCTGATTGCCCCATAACAAATATTGTATTTTTGGAAGTCAGTAATAGATAGATCAGTTTCCAAATCGCTTTCAGTGTTTTTATATGAGTTTTTTACGCCAATATTGCAAACTATCTGAGCATTAATTTTAGGTGAGGGGGAGGAGGAGGAGGAGGAACTCTTTCTTGCCATGGAAAAAGATTTGCATCAGAAACAATATTCAGTAATGCAACACTTATTGCAGGAAACCCGGGGTATTATTTATAAGCATACGAAAAAAAAACGTCGAGTCATGGACTCGCTCTGATCACTCATCGATCTTATATTATATCTATATTATGTATATATATGCTGTGTGGTGTGCAACTACAGTAGTGCCGCTCATACTATATAATCCATCTGATGCATTGAATTTATATATTGTGCAATGCAGTGCTATCTGTAAGGGACCGGAACTGCGCGCAGCTGAGCTGTTAATCAAGGCTGTGGATCTGTGTCGTTCAGTGACCGTCCCCAGTGCCGCAGTGAGAGAATTTACTATATAAGTTCGGAAAAAAAGACGGCCGTATTGATGCAAACTTGCGTTTCGTACGTGTGTACGTGAGCTGCCTGACATCCAGTACATTATGTGCGCCTATAGGTTAGGTTAAGCGCTTACGGCGAGTTCGATAGGAGGCGAAGTTAAGAATTCGAAGCTTGACTTGTTCGAAACTTCAAATAAGTGCGCAGGACTTGGCCCGCTGAATTAAGTTTCAGCCATGGACCCTCAACCGGTTACCCTTGCGACTTCCCAAACTCAATCTCACCCCGAAAAAAAGATGGAGGCACATGACATCGCGTTGCAATTCTGACACTAACAAAACGCTTCAACCTGTGCAAAGCCAAGGCCTTTGTGTGAAGTTTCGGAATCTAAGCCGAGAAGGATTAACTTCGACATCTAATCGAACAGACCCCAGCTAAACTGAACATATTTTAGCCTAGCATAACACGGGACAAGTGCGATTGGTGCTCGAAATTAAACCTTCGAGGCTGACGTGTTCGAAATTTCAAACAGACGTTTTGGCTTCGTCCCTGTGAACCATTTTGCAGACGCACGCATAGCAACGCGATTACGTTGAGCCTGAAGAAAACTACTTATTACGAAGCAACATTGTTCCTCTGTAAGTTTCAACGGTCACCGATTAAGGTTAAATCTCTTAAACCAGCTTCAGCGGGTCGATGAAGTCTCGTACATGTTAGGCTTCTAAGGCTTTTTTTTGGGCACCAAATCGAGCGCACCACATTGTTAATAAACCTAACCTTATAGGCATACCGGTACATTGTGGTAGCCCACGTAGCTAAATATACCATGACTATGTGCTTGGTGCAAGAAATTTATCTTCGAGCGACCCACAGGGATGGAAATAATCTAATTGATAAACTTCAGCTTGTCGGGAGTCAAAATCCTGAACGTTCGATTTCCAGCTCTGGGTCGAATTGTACTCATTGACCTTTTTAGGCGCCTGAAAAAATTTCTGCAAGAACAACGTTGTTGAAAGTTGGCACTTTCGATATGATATTCTTAGACGCTCGTAAAAAGGCATTTCATTGCCATTGTAATTCAGCTGTGTCTGATTTTCCAAAGGCATACTAAAACTGGCAAGAATGATGACGCACTAGTCTTAATAATTAATCTGAATTGTATTTTCAAAAGAGTCAACAAATACTGGCAAAAATTTTTTACTACCTCCTAGAACTGCTGTGTAACATTTTCGAGATAAAAACTACTTGCTGATACTTAAAATAAAAAGAAAGATCCTGAACTATATAAAAAGTATCCCAATATTTTTTCATAGAAAACAGTGGCAGAGAGAAAGAAAAAAAATTGGCATCATATTATCAAAAGATGCCTGCCCTCAGTAGGAAAGGGTTAATTAATTAGAAGGCTAATAAGACTACAGCATGTTCGATTGAGTTCCAAAATTAAATATAAGAGGTTTAACTTGTTCGAAACTTCATGCAGGTGCAATGGCATTCGGTCCGCTTAGTTGAGTTTCAGACATTAACCTCCAACCGGCTACCCTTGCGACTCCTAAAAAGTTAATCTTTCTCCGTGAAACTTAGTTTCAGTAAGCTCTATGTGTTATCATGTTACTCTTTTAACACTTGCAACGCGATTCAATGTGACACTGCCAAAGCTTCTGTGAGAAGACTAGCCTCTAAGGCACAATTTCGATGCCAATTCGAATGTGCCCTTAGTGCAGCAACGCCTTATAATTAATTTAAGGCATTACCACTCTAGTCAAATGATTAACTTTTCATTACTGTAAACTCATTTCGTAAGCTTGAATTTCGATCCAGAACAGGAAACTGAGCTGTCAAGATTGAAATTCCAGTCAATATAAAGCTGATGGGAATAGGTTACCGTAACTGGATCTAAGTTTTTTTTCGAATCGAAGACGGGCCTAAAGTCAGACGTGCAAGCAGTGGCAGTGGATGTCACCCGCAGCCACAGCTCCACAGGCAGCAGTTAGTCTGTAGGTGCTGCAGAGCTGAAGGCATAAATCATAAAATTGCATCACAGTGATGAGTCACAGGGAGAATCTGACGCGGAGTAGTAGGCCCTGCCACTGCGGTGATGAGTCATATCTCCTTTGGGTCAATGATAGTATATAGTATTATATATATATGTTTATGCGTCCCAAACCTGAGTTGGATTATAGGTAAAAGAATCACTCAAAAAAAAAAAAAAAGAAATAGGATCTAGCGTTATTGGTGCCCTGCTGAAAACGAAAATGTTTCATTATGGTAATAACTGAAAAGGTTGCAGGCCGCTACCATAAGCCCTACCAAATTGGGCAGGATCCCTGGCCGTTTAGCTTGTAAAAAAGGGCCGCTGGCCGTAGCTCCTATAACAAAAGGGGCCGAGCCACTGGCCGTAGTGTCTGGAAAAATGCTGCCCAGGGAGGGGAGGGGTTAAAGAAACAACTTCAGCCAAAAGATAGCGCCCAGCAGACCTGAAGTCAGTTTTATAATTACCAAGACGTACTGAAAAGGATAAGGTCGACTTAAGTCATACGGAAACTTGGGATTTGTAACTTTGACTCGTGTTGCAGGTGTTCGAAGCGATGCATTTCGACGAGCCTGCTCAATGCTTTATTTTACGGGGCAAGATTATGTTTCTGAAAGCCTCAAAGGTAACCTAACGAGGGTCAGCGTCTGAACAGTTCAACGGATCGAAGCCAGCTCGCCTGATTCTGCCGACCAGTCGTACATACTCCTGAACCCCAGCCATGAGCGTTAGTTTCGACACTATGAATCAAAATCCAGCCATGAAATTCAAACTGTGTACGCTTCAGACAGCTGAAAATGCAGTTTTCCTCTGCAAAAATGCAGCTTCTGTCATGGCAAGCGCAAATGAATGGCGGCTATCCCGAGTAACTGGATCCAAGGGATAGAAACCAACTCCCCGTCCAAAGTTCAATACGAGTTAAACTCAATGAGTTCTGTTTATTTCGGTTGTGCCCTGTCAATCGGTACTGCATTGAAGTTACTGAGACCGCCTAAATGATATGCAGAACATTGATGGAATGCTCACTGCAACCACTGTTATGGATTCGTAGCCAAGGGTCGAGCATATTTAATATAAACTTTTAAATAGAAGTATAGGATTC
This sequence comes from Parhyale hawaiensis, assembly GCA_001587735.2. Classification (NCBI taxonomy): domain Eukaryota; kingdom Metazoa; phylum Arthropoda; class Malacostraca; order Amphipoda; family Hyalidae; genus Parhyale; species Parhyale hawaiensis. The sequence continues at coordinate 10,671,543 of LQNS02278089.1, read as the reverse complement.
CAAGGGCTGCATAGTACAAATTGCTTGCCACGTTCTAAAATTAGTATGGGTGAAGTCAACCTAACCGCGTACCCTAACTGGGAAACCCACACGCACTTGTTCGAGTTACAGATATAAGCCAACTGGCGCTAAAGAATGGACGGCTGAAGTCGACTACGGACTTTCAAAACCTATGACGTCAGAAACGGAAGGCTTATGACCACACACTCCCCACCCTCCCGGCTGTCCATTTTTGGTTAGAGTCAGTACCTCCGAAGAAGCGTCCGAGTGTCTCAACACCGAATTCTGACTCAGCAAGGCACGAGGTGCCTGAACTCGCATGCCTGCACAGCACACTCGACCTTGAGCCTGGCGCGGCTGACAATCAAAGCTCTAACGTCCCTATTGCTCCAAGTAAAATAAGTGTATGCTGTTTCTAGCCCAAATCCAACATCACTTTTGCTATGTAAATTAAATCGTTTGTAGCTCCTCCAAATGTGCAGTATCTACGAAAAATAGTCATTCACACTCGTATATATAACTGCATTAATACCACCCAATACTGCATGCTCTCTCATTGCACCAAAGTACTGGTATTCAGATTGTAGTGTGGATAAAATGTTGTTTTAGTGAACTGTTATCGATAATACCCCGAGGGGGCTATGAGCCCACCCTTGCTCCTTCACCCATTCTTTCCCCAAGAGCTACTCGTAAGTTTGTAAGTAAAGCACTTTAGGGGTTGCCATAATCCGAAATGCGTTTGCCGTGCCTCGAATTGAAGTTAAATATGCTTATTTCGACCATGATATGCAGCATGCGCTTACTTAACACTTTATGTAAGATAGGGTGAGATTATAGGTCGTGTTAGAATGCTTTTAGTTAGCAAGGAATAGGTTAAAGTTAAAAGTTAAAAGTTGAAAAAAAAAATTAAAAATAGCTAAATATGTTGGGTAAGTTAAGAATAGGTTAAGCTAGATCAGGTTCAGTTCCGCTAGAATAGGTGCCTAACCTCGCTTGTAGGCCACTTACCTAAATTTCAAGCAGACCCCACACTGTACAGGCCCTGCTACTTAGTAAGCGAGCAGTATCCGATTACTACACGATTTTTTCGGTGGGTAATACTGGTATAGCACCGGTAACACAGGTCACGCTGGGGTAACGATCGCAACAGGCTCCTGCTAGGTGTCGACCGGTCCCTGTCATAATGTAACAATACAATTTACCGCAACCGAACATACTGCAACTTAGTGACGAGCGAAGTCACAACTGTAAAGCCCTTGACTCAAACGTGTTTCCCTACGGTCTCGCATATGTTGGAGATAAGGCAAAAGTTATCAGACACTCAGTGATAATAGAAGAAGATAACGTCTCCGCTACTGTTGCGATCATGAAGCAATTTTGTATGATGCCCGATAAAATAGGTAAAGCTGATGCAGAACATTGTTTAGTGGCTAAAAGACTAATGCTTTGCGGAGCTATGGGCTGGCAAAATTAATTTTGATACATTTTAGGGCACGTTCGAATGGGAACCGAAATTAAGCCTTCGAGGCTTAACTTTTCCGTAATTTCAGGCAGTTGTCCAGGCTTAGGCTTGTTAAATTCAGTTTAGACACTGACTTTTGATCGATTGTCCTTTAAGACTCGCGGGAAGCAGTCTTGATCCTTAAAATGGAGTTCTCAACGAACTCAACGTAATCGACTTGCTTCTAATGCAGTGTTCACACGTCATTCGTATCAATGCGTTCACTCTAACTGGTGGACGTTGTGCGTTGATTTGATAGGCGCAGCTGCAGCGAACGCGTGAGACTGAAGCATGAAGCATGTCCGTTTTTGAACGCTCTGTATCATTTAATCAAGTACAGTAAACAAACCCTGTAAATACTGAATTTACCCTATATAGCGTTCAGAGACATGAGCAAATCGATACATGCGATTTGTCCTCGTCGCTTTAATGATCAGAAGAACAATTATTATACAATATAAGCCATGAAAGCCTGAAAATGTTGTAAAAAGAACACGAGCGCCATCTTGCTTTTGATAGCCCCGCTGATTGTTGTGTGCTAATATTTCTTGTACGGGTTTATCAGTCTATAAATAATCTACAAAAAGGCCATCCCTCTCAAAATCAGGCTATAAGATTATGTGGTATGAATATAATTTCAAACGGATACAGAAGATGAGCAAAAATGAAAAGAAAGGCTGTTATAACTGAACACACGGCGTCATTCATTTGAATGGAAACTTCTGCCTGTGTACAGCGACAAAAAAGTTGCCGCACAGAGCTTGTTGGTTTACATGACTGAACGCGTTACAATGGCTGACGTGTGAACTCGCCATAACACCTGCATCACGGTTCAAAGTTGCAGAGCCAAAGCTTCTGTCTGAAGTTTCGAATACGTTAAGGCTCGAGGGCTAATGTTGGGCCCAATCGAAGATGCCCTTAGTGTCTGTAAATTCATTGATTGTCACCAGCCGAAAACCGGTAGCTACAAAATTTTTATTTTATTTTTTTTATAAACACCTCCCTTCCATTACCTCGAATAGTGAAGTTAGCGTTTGCTTGAGGTCTTTATGCTAATAAGAAATGATTTTATTGAAGTTTTATCTACCAGTCGGGAGACGTACTTGGCATTTTCAATAGGACGCAAATGCTGGTAAATAACCTTCTCCTTGTTTCCGAGTTTTAAGTTATTTTATTATTAAACAGAATTAAACAGCTGCATGGTAAACAAAACCGGAAATTTGGGTACTCTACCGTCTTTTCCGCAGGGACCACAAGCGCAAACTTCTGCTGTTAAGTAAAGTGTCGAATATATCTTTTGTAAAATTTGATTAAGCTTGACTTGACAAAGTCGTGTATTTAAGCATGTTGATCACACACATTTCGCAGCAGTCACGCTAACTTAATTTGATTTCAAAAGCCTGGACGTTTCGCAGTTTCTGCTCTAGGCAAGATCGGCCATAAAAAAGAAAAATAATAGTCCTCATGGCCGTATCATGCTCTGAGATTCTTGGAAATTATCCTGAAGAAGAAGAATTTCGCTCCCTACTTTCAGCTTCTGTGTGTATGTTTTCCTTGTGTTTCTGTTTTTTACCGGATTATATGTGAGAAAAAGAAAAATTTAATCAGTGTAATACAATAATAAACCTAGGCTACGATCTGGAGGCTATATGGGCTAAATCCCTAAGACCTTAATTTTGTGAAAACTACAATACCTTAGGATTCTCCTACTGTTCAATAAAGTAATGGACGCCGTAATTGTGCACATACGAGAACGAATGCAGTGAAAATAAGGCTAAATTTGACTTTTTCTTGAATAAGCAACTTAGTATGATTCGCTTATTTACCTGCACTTTATTCACATGTCAAACCCACTTTGGTCAATTTTTACTTTAGGTCCAAAGTAGAATTTGGTAAATTTTTACAAAAATCCAATATGGCGCCCAGCTAATTCACTGCTAGAAATTGATAGTAGTCTATTAGAGAAGTGCAGTGATACCCATATATATCAGTCGGAAATGCTTAGTTTTT
>LQNS02278089.1:10644242-10657197 GCA_001587735.2 Parhyale hawaiensis | reverse complement strand
TATCTAGTATCTGTATCTAGATACATTTGTAAAGTTGTATCTAGTATCTGTATCTAGATACATTTTAAGGGTGTATCTAGTATCTAGATACATTTTTGAGTATCTATGCCCAGCTCTGTTCGTTTGCATGTTTGACTCATGTTTGTCATAACGTTTGTTAGCAGTATAACTCAAAAAGTTATGAACGGATCTTCAAAAAAATTGTACAAGCTGTTATTACTGTCAAAAGGCACAAATGATTAAAAATTGGAGTTTGTACAAAGAAAATTATGGTTTCAGAGCCAATTTGAATATTTTGCATTTTTTGCTACCGTTGCCTCGCTTGGCGGAGGTATGCGCTCTCAGAGTGCTCTAATTAACATAGTTATTCAAATCAATGCAAATGAACTGGAGACTTTTAGATTTGTCAAAGGAAAGTTTTATAATCCGAGACCCTTAAGTATTCAAACACAAAAATATAACATATGTCATTGTCCTATGAGCCTAATTTCGAAAAATCAGTCGGAGGTAGTCCCCTAATTGACGCATCATGCATATGCAAATGGAAAAAATCATATGAAATGGTCAAACTAGAATCAGAGACCTAGAAATCTTGGGATGGATTAAAAAATTACCCTGTTATTTTGCCAAATAAGCAATTTATAGTCTTACTTCAAAATTTATCCAGTGGTAGCCTAATTTCTATAATTAGGGTATGAAAGTGAGCAAGTCGTGATAAAATGATAGAATTAGAATATCTGACCCTCTAAACATGGGGGTAGACGTTGATATTTCCCATATCTCCCCAAATAAGCGAGCTAGAGCCTTGAAAATAAATTTCGGTAATGGCGGATTTAAGTAGTGTTAACACAATTTGCCCGAGGGTGCCAAGGTGGCGTCAAGCGGATTCCGAATTAGCACCCCTCAAAGATATAATATCCGCCAAAAACAACTTTGTAGGTACGCCAAAACCACGTTCACTTAAAAATCAGCTTTTCACTGCTAGACTACAAGCTTGGCCCAACATTTCAATGCTCACATAGTGGAGCTAGGAAACGTTCTTACAGCTACAATGTCCTAGAGTAAAGTTTTTAAAAGTTGCGCGAATAAAGTTCTAAATATTAATTTAATAAGTTTTATTGATTGTTCACACGCCGTTCTTCAAATTAATTTAAAAAGTTTTATCGATTGTTCACACGCCGTTCTTCAAATGTGCATAATAATCAGCAACTGAATGTTTTGCGCACTCTTGTAGATTGTAAGCAAATTTTTGAGAAATATGTTTTCTGCGGCTATCATCGTTGTAATCTGGAGACAAAATTTAATGCAGTTTATGCCTACTTTTGACATTGCAGTTACAATCGCCAGCATTTAATGTAAAGTTTTAAGAAGAACGGGGGCGTTACATACCATAGTAGTCAGCAGATAACAGAAAATTGGACGTCAAGTCGCTTTGAATTATTGCTCTAAAGCTGCCTACAAAAAGATTGGCCAATAGGCGCATCCTATTGCACTCCTCTTCAGGCAAATTATTGCCAAGTCTAATGGGCGATATGCCTCTGTCGTCAATTTTTGCTTCTCGTCTTCATTGGGCTTATGGGTTGTACTATCTTAGCTAGGCCTTGTGAACGTTTTATCTTTAGGTACTTCTTGCTCCTGCAGCTGATGGTTTATTATGTTCTTCTCTTTCTTTTCAGATTTGCTGTTCCTTAGTGCATTGATCCTGAGTGGGAGCCCACTAGTGCATGGGTTCCGCATATCAATGGACAAACTATAATTATTTCCTTATTTGTTCATCTGTTGAATCGCTTTTGTGTCGTGACGGAGTTTTAAACTATTTAGCATGTCAGTACAACAATTTAATGCTACTCGTTCGAGAAAGCGACGTGGTTTTTTTCCTTTAATTATAGGATTACACGGAAACCGACCACGCCCAAGTCCTTGCCACTGTAGATATGACGTACGGCGATGTGATCATATAATGGAAATGTGATTAATTGCAGTAATGTTTGCAGTGCTGTCACAGTGAAGATTTGTCTATATGGTGATGCTTTTTATTTTTAAAAGAAGGATGACAGTGACCAATCGTTGATGAAAATCAAGATGGCCAGCAATAATTCCTGTCGATCCACCTTGTCATCTCAGAATATGGTAAGTAAAACAGATTATGCCTTAGCCTACTGTAATTATGCTCGTGATATTTTACCCTATAGGACAACTTGTTCCCAAGAATCTATATGCGCTAATCTGGTTAAACAAGATTTGGTTATTGAACTGAAAGAATTTAGCAGTTTTACATAGACCGCAACAGTACTTGACTCTTAGGTCCAAGTGGCCTCTGACGCTGGAGGCCGAAATTGGAAAAATGGGATTTTCTCAAGAGCTATTATGAACATGTCCAGACACGGTCATGCATGCAAGCGCCAAAGTGAGTCCCCGCTGTATTCCAGATACCTTCTCTGCAAGAAAAATATTGGGTACCTTGGAATTTTTTTTCTTTAGTATTAGATAGGGGGAAAATAGCACTTGAGAAAATTCCATTTATCCGTTGCCGACTTCTGGCAGCCAGGGTCAGACCTAAGAGTTAAGTACCTACTGTTGCGGTCTATGAGTTTTATATAAAGATATACATTATTAGACGAGTGAAATGACACAATTACTTTCATTGGGAACGCATACTTTCTATATTGACTTTTTTTGTTTACACAAAATACAGCTTTTCTAACCATAATCAAGTAAACAGAACCAAATCTGGCCTAAGCTAACCTACCTCTACTTACCCTTACTGATACTACTTGACCCTAAACCATTTTAATTAATGTTGATTAATCTAATCAAATCTTACCTAACCTTACTTTGGGTGACGTAACCTCATTGTAAGTTCGACTGTTAAAAGTCTAGGGAACTTCCATGCCCAACTTCTCTCCCAGATTTAATATGTACAACATCGGCATATTTCTGTGTTAATATCGTGCATATTCAAAAGTATCGATGTACTTTCTGAGACGTAAAATTCTGTCCAAATGTTAACCTTCATGTTCAGTTTACAAAAGGATCTTCCTGTGACCCAAAGTTCCAACATTATCTGAAACTGTTTGCCCTTATGTTAAATTCACGGTAGTTTTTTTGTGTAAAATCTCATGACAATGTTAGGTTTTAGTTAGGCCTATGATGTAAAGTATTACAATTGTAGCTTCGTAGAGTGTATGTAATCGTGAAAACATTAGCTTTTTGTCACTTTGGTGGTATAATTTATAGATGATTAAAGATGAGTGTCATTATGTAGTTATTATAAACACAATGGTACAATGGTATCTTTCCTTCTTTGTAGTTTCATGAATACGATAAGCTCACCTTCCGTCATATATATTTTAAATAAGTTATATATTTTAACTACTTTTCTGAGTGATAATAAAATTAATTTTTGTGCAGTAACTGAGATTTGGCTTTTGCGTTCGATCTCTGATTCTTCTGTGCTTGTTGATGGCTCTAGGGTTTTTCGAACTGATGCGGCGGGTGCTGTAGTAAAACATGGAGTGTGTCTGTACGCGAAGCGAGGTCTTATGGTGGAGAGGGCCCGTGTGGACATTCCCAATGTTCATGTGGCCAGATTGCTGGATTCTGACTTGTTTGTCCGTGTTGTTTATCGGCCTCCTTTCAATTCCGATGGTGATAATGCAATTCTTAGCAGCTTTTCACGAAACTTATGTTAGGGTACGAATGTTGTTTTGGTGGGTGATTTCAATCTGCTTGCCTTGTTTGGGAGTACCTAATGTTAATGACAGCGCTTCACCACCATTGTTTACAGGAATTCGTTCACGTACATTGAAACTTGTAGTTCACAGTTTACACTAAAGTTTTATACGTATCTCTTCAGTGTGTAGTGATTTGGTTTTAACAAAGAAATAATTGATGCAGTGTCCTATAGTATTTATAAAACCCAATTTATGATGTTTCAGTTAATGTAAGCAAAAGCTGCGGCTGCCAACATCTAGCTTTTGCTGACGGCAAATGTTAAGTTATTTGCATACCAGATATTAAGATAAGCACGTACTCTATCAAGAGTCTAAATATAATGCACATTATAGCTATTTGTTGGTTTGAACTAAAAAAATATCTTTTGAAGCGTTTCTTACTCCAGTAATAATTAGGGCATTCGCTCTCGGAACGCACGATAAGAAACAGGTTTACAACATCATCGCTTGCCTTACTTGAACATATCATAACGACGGCTGTATCACAGAGCCACAACGAGCGCTATCAGTAACAACAAACGTTATCTGATCATGCTGAATAAACGTTTTGTAAATGTGCGCTTAATTCTGTGTTTCTTCTCGTAAAGTGAGTGCCTCCTTTCCGCTTCCTTCCGAGGTGTTTCTCAGCCTGGGATGAAGTAGCACGGTGGTGTAATGGACCTATGTTTATAATGTAATGGACTGTGTTTTAGGTGTAATAGATGTACTGTTGTGGGTGAGAAGGAGTAGCCTGGCCATAGCAGGCTATATGACCTGCTCAGTTCAACCTCTGACTTTGGAAAAAAAAAAAAAAACGATGTAGTCGGGTATAAGTTCAATAGGGTACTTGATAATTGCAAAAATGCTCGCTGGATAAATCACTTTGGAAAAGTTAATGGACACTGGTTTACTGTGGATCACTTTTCTGGGCTTTTTTTTAGCCCCTCAGGGGGCATAGGATGGACCATAAGGTTAGTTAGGTTCGTCAATCCTATGTTATGAGGAGCAGCGCCTCCAGGAGGTTTGTATAGGTTACCTAAGACATTAACTAGGCCTAAGCTTCGAGACGTACATGTCCCCGTGCCCACTTTGCTTCCTTGTTGATTTAGTATTCCTACTGATCTTTCTTTCATCTGTCCTTCCTCTTATTTTCTCAACTGGTTGTTACCATGCGCATTGGTCCACCTTCGTGCACGGCTTCCACATTTCTGTCGACATGCTACATGTACCTTCCTTTTCCTCTCTTGAATTACTATAGTTGTGTCTAGGGAGCCCAAAACATCTAATTTACTAATAATGTTCTTTACGAACATTTCCAGTACTCGGTTATCATCTATGCATGGGTTTCCTGCATTTCTTTATGTATAACATGTCTTGTGTTTTTCTCCCATAAGGCATTGAATTGGCTAGCAGGCATAACCAGGCATGAATATATATAAAATTAATGGAGGTATGTCAAGCGAATCTGTTTTATACAAAAAACGTTGTGGTGAAACCACTACGAACAAGTTTGTAACTTTGGTTATTTTGACCATTGCTGTAGATAAATATTGAGTTTATGGTTGAGTCTTAAAATCAAACACTAAGCTCAATTTCTAATCAGCTTCTGATGAGTACTTTAGCTAGCGTATTGCCCTCGGAAATTAGTTTATAAAGTACTTTTCCAGCAAAAACCAAAATTTGTAACATAGGATTCTACTTGGTGTTCCAACAGAGAGAAACACAATTACCATAGGGTCATACTTCCAATTTAAAAACAACCCCTCCCCCACACCACTCTTGTCCAGTGTTATTTACCGTTACCGATGCCATGGCCTGCAGTGCCTCATATATAGGTAGCACTTAACAACACTTAAAAGCCCGTATTAACCAACATTTAGGTGTATCCAGTCGTACTGGCTTACCACTTGCCAAATCCTCACATTCAGCCCCCCGCGTACATGCTGAGCAAAACAACCATCCCATCAGCAGGAATGATTTCTCCATCATCGACTCTTCCAATCCCATCAAGCTCACAATATTAGAGTCCCTCTACATTCATAGAACCAAACCAAGCCTCAATATTATGACCTCGGCTGTACCGCCTCATAGGTACCGTTCACACTTAGCCTCAAGTCTGCCAACTGTACAGGATATGACATCCAGCTCCTCCACGCAGCTCTGTTCATTTGAGTTTTAGATCTCCCACCGAAAACATCCATGCTCCCTTCATTCACTAGACAATAAAAAATATTATTTATAGGTTGTAGCTTAGTTTTCTTCCTTTTTTCTGATAATGGGATTTTTCATCCCGAAACGTTAAATTTTAAATTTTGCCGACTTCCATTTAGTACTAGCTATACATATATTTATCACCCGTGTGCGAAGCGAAGAGTGGTGATAATGTTTTCGTTGACATTGTACGTCTGTCCTCCTCTCCCCCTTCCCCTAAAATAAGAGAGTTGAGCCATCATCACTATATTTTTCGGGCAGTTAGGTGAGTTGGCGGATATGGGCAATATCCAAAAAATCTAGAGCAGGCTGGCTATCAAATAGGACGGCGTTGAATTTGCTACTCCTTATGCACAACTTACCCCGGGTGGTGGTCTTACGCCAAGAGGCGTTCTAGTCGTATCTCTTTCCTCACAATCTTTTGCAGGCAGTCAGGTGGTTTGACCTAGATATGGAAATGCCAAACCTGCCCCCTCATCACGTTCAGCGCCTCCCCCCCCCCCGGTTTGCTGCTCCCTATGACATAGGATGGGCGAACCCATAGACACACAANCCCTCATCACGTTCAGCGCCCCCCCCCCCCCCCCCTCAATCGCGGCTGATGGTCTTGCGCAACGTCTAATTTGCTATTTAAAGCCCAGAGCCTACGTAAAAAGTTCCGTTTCAGCTAGTAACCTAGAAGCAACTCAACTAATCATTTCATGCAGCCGCGGCACGGCTTCAGCTGGCGCAAAATTGATATCTGAAAAATATTGTCGAAAATTTCAGTCACTACTGCAATTTTTACACCATACTAATTCTCAATGATGAGCTTTCAACTATCGTTCTTAATTATGAGCAGTTTAATTCCACAAAGCTTGAGATTTTAGGAACTACTGTATGACGTACATAGTCGTCATGCTGAATTCAAGGCCACGACTATGCAGTCGCATAAGTTTAGTGGGTTCTAGGCTGCTGGCAGCAAGGAAAGTTTTTACGAGAGTACCGCCTTAATTAAGCGATCACATTAACGCATACCGATGCGGGGCTAAGGAAATCCGATGAGTTGACTCTCGTGTGCGTCCGCCTTTAGTTTTCGTCATTGTACAGTTGCATGTTAGTTTACTATTCTAGAAAAATACTTTTCTGAAATTAGTCGTAGAAATTTATTCACCATTAGCTACATGCTTGAAGCTCGTAAAGCGCTTTTCAGATCTGGGATACGCTCGTGGTATTTTTAAACTTTTCAATTTCTCTGTCAGCAGATCAGGTCTAAGTTGTGTGATGTACAATGGTGTTCCTGCTCCAGAAGCTCAATTGCCGCAATGTTGAGATGGTATACCTCTTCATTATCCATCCCTATTATATGTAGTAAATCATCGATAGGTCAAGACGTATAGTGAAAGCTAGGGTCATAATACTGAAAAATAAAATTTTTAAATAATTTAGGTTTTCCTGCCAATTATTGATTTTTTTTCAATGATTTATTGTATTATGCAGTCGTTTATTCAATATTTTTGCACCGTTAACATCCCTTCTTTTTTGCATAAGTTTTAAAGTTTATAATATGGAAGCATAAAAAACACAAATGCTATATTTTTCGTCGCATTTATTATAAAAAATCAGTACAAATATACAGCTATGGCAAGCAATTGCTACCTGATAATTTAAGCTTCAGTTAGGTTAATAAGAAAATTATACTCGAGATTTTATCTGCCTGAAAATGTTGACAAAATTACCGCAATAAAAAGAAGAAAAATGTATACCACTAGAGCCTCTCCGACATGTTGGTATAATGCAGTCACATACGTGTCCTGTGCGTCCTTAACATAAATAAATTTACACGACTAACGTCAATATTGAGCCTTTCCTTAGTCTCCTGCCAGGTAGTTAGAGGAATGCAGTGATAAAAAAATCTTTTATGCATTTTTCACTAATTAAGATAAATTTACGTGATAAACACACACAATAAGGCCGCTTCGAACACATGAGCTGGCCCCAAGATCAATGTAAATATATCGGCATAAAATTGCTTCGAAACGAAATAAACTTATAATACTACAAAAAGATTAGTAGAGCCTCTCCGAATAGTTGACTCGCAAATTCTCGAGATTTTCAGTTAGTTGTGCCATTTTCGCTTTCAATGCTGCGTTTCTCTCCATCTCGTGCGCGAGCTCCATCTCCACCTCCTGCTTCTGGCGCGCCTTCTTCTGCCTGTAGCGCGCCTGCGCGGGCTTGTTGACTTCCCGCTCGTGCGCCTTGCGCTCGTCTTCTGTCATGTTCTTGAGCGAAATCTTAGGCTGTCGTTTCCGTGGCAATCCTTTAGATGTGAGCTGCACTTCCTGAAAAATTACGATACCTTGTATTACTACATATGTCTGTTTGTCAAACTGTACCGAGAACTTATGAAGTACATCAACCTTGACCACATGTGCACGATACTTGACGGTCTACTGCTCCCAATTGGGCCTAGCTGGCGGTCCATTGCTAAACTTTGGTAATTTTTTTTCTGGTCGACATTGTCAACTCACGAAATAAACTGTTCTTTGAGACGCAATGAATGCATCTATTGGAAAGAAGCACGCGTCAGGGAGTTGTGTTCCTAACAAACATACTAACAATCATCAGACAAATCCACAGACAGAAGAACCGATCATCACTGAGAATAAAAACCCATTCATGTCTTGTAACATATGTAACGATTCATATTAGTTTCATTAAAGATTTGCTCCTAACTTTTTGAGCCGTATTGCAACCAAACATGAAATTAATTATAGAAACAAACGGACCAACAGATCACAAAAATTGGTCATTTACTCTTCGTGATATACCCAACAACTCAGGTACATTTTAAAAATACGTTCATGACTTTTTGAGTTATCTTATGACAGACTGACGGACAAACTCGACAAAAACGTCTCCTCCTTGTCGGAGGTTAGGAAAACTTTGAAAAATCGATGTCTACTATGGCAAACGGTTGTTGATTAGAAATTTCATAAAAAATATAAGCACTTAAAACATGGAGGAGCCCAAAAGTTCAGTAATTAGTCAAAGGTCTAAAGTTTTGTCACGCACCTGTTGTTGTGGAAGGAAGTTCTCGTGGTCATAAGATTGTGGCATTTGAGGAGTAGAAGGGATGTACTGCGGTGGTTGATATCCAGCAAGGCTGTTGCTTGCGCCAAAGGCGGCACGAGGAGCATCGGCTATTCCGACTGTAGATTGAGAATAATGGCTACTCAAAGCAGAATATTCACTACCGTTGAAACTGTAATGATTATATCCACTGGGAACTTGTTGTTCATACCCCGATGATCTACTTGATGCTGGTAATTGTTCATAGCTGGATGGAATATTCGGTTGCCCTGTCGCAGTTGCAGGGTTATACTGATGAACAGAACTGGCTTGGAGAGTATAATTGTCCATTAATTCCTGCTGGTGATTACTCAAGGGAGAGAAAGATCCATTAAAGGGCTGCTGGTAGTTTGGAAATAGAGATGTCCCCGCATCAGAAGGCGCTGGTGTGTCTAATCTTTGGAGTTGTATGCCCCGAAGATCTTCCGGTAAATCCTCGTCATCACACGAATTATTCAGTTGAAGAGAAGGTTGTGTTCCACTAAGAGCGGGAGCTTGCGGATACTCCCAGCCATTGGAAGAGGGAGACCCTTCTTCGCTCCACTTAGTGAATAAGTTACTGTGATCCATTTGGTTTATGCCCTAAGTTGAACTTGTCTTTGGTGATTTGACTGAATGACAAAACAACGTTGTAGTTGTAGTTACTTGTCACTGTTGTCAGAAATTAACTGAATGCCAAGACGATGCACACTTATAACTTCAACTGCACTTTCCTCGGTTTCTTTTGTGGTAAGACTGAATGCCAAGACGACTCCCAGGTGTCTTTTATACTTCGCCATCGCCAGAATGCAGTTACAATTAACGTGGCGACATGGTCCGCTTGATTTGTTCCGAGCGTGTCTTGTATCTGTTGGAGATAACGACAGTATAGTTGCCTGATTTCATCAGACAGAATGAAACGTTTTCATCGTTTCGTTTCCGTGTATATTTGTCTCATGCTCACCCGCTGACATTCATCCAAATGTTGCTTCTGCAGCTGAAACTAGGTTAAGTAATTTAAATAATTCGAACAAGCGCTTCTTGTTGAAAAGCCTTTGGCCGCCTTACTGTGGAGTTGGTTGCGTCTCAAGGCTATGAACGTCAGATCAACTCGTTCTTGACGAGTCCACATCAGAGGCCACGTGCTACGGTGGCCGGGTGTTGCATCTAAACGTTTGCTCTACTACAACGGTGCAGTAGAATTTCGGGAACGAGCCGATAAGAAAGCGGCACAGGATCACAAAGTGTCCGGATATGAATTAGAGATCTGGAGCATATTCGTCTGATGAGTAATGCCAGAGCTGCCAGTTGCAACTTCGTTTTTTTCGAATGATTCACTACTGAAACAAATTGGCACGCGTAGCTATTTTTTTCTTCTTCTTGTTTAATTCCTGAAATTAGAACTTGTTGCGCGAATAATTTTCTAGTACATGAACGTCGGAGGCGAATCGGCTGCATGTTTATTTCTGCTGTTCGGACATTTCACTATTCGAATTACCTAAAAAAATCAAGCTATTGCTTGTTACGAGCAACAGTAATGATATGAAGCCTCGAATTTTCGGAAAATCAATTTAACTTGCCCCATAACTATTCGAATTTTTCCATATATCAAATTAAAATGATAAAATATCTAGAACGTCTGTTTTTAACTATTTTCTCAGCAATATTGGTTTATGTTTCAAATTTTTTTAGCTACTTTAGCAAGCAGTGCAGTAAATTGTAAAGAATTAACGTGTACAACTGTTGTATTCCAAATTTCATATTTTCAGTCGCAGTTATCTTGCTGCTATTACTAACTGCCAATTGTAGCGTAATGAATCGTACGTATAAGGTCTATATTTGAGGCTGTAAAAATAACAATAATAAATATTTTTTTTATAAATATTTATTTGGCTTTCGGGATATTTTCTCTCCAGGTCCACCGTATCTTTCTTCTTTTTTTTTAGCATTCAGGGCTTTTTCTGTTCATCTCGTTTTTCTTTAAGCCTTTTCTCAACACTATTCACAGTGTCTTTCTTATGCAAAATATAAAGGTCTACCTTACAAAATAAGAGGATGGGCTTATTAGCTGGGCGCTCTATATAATTTCAGTTAATGGATACAAAAAATCTACTGGGAAAGCCCCGATCGTAATCCTAGGTGCTCCATGGGTTAATGACTTGCTGCGATTTCCAGATATTGATTCGCGTGTCTGGACGGGATTCCTGTCCTGCTTTCCCCATAGTATTCTGGGCAGCCCGTCAGCTGAAACCTTAACCCTATCCGCTACCAATTTTTTCAGCCGCTTGAACGCCAAGGCGAGACAAATTTGTACCGCCCACCAAAAATGCTTATAACTTCATCAATATCACAGTTTTCTCGTCAGAGTTGCGAAATCATTTAATCAACTATTATTTCACCTATTTATTCAAACAAATAGTGAGTTATGTAGTAGGTATGTTACCTTTGACTATAAAATATAATTTTTTTACTTATTTTTCAAGATAAGTGCCAAACAGTTAAATGTTTTTAGTAAGTTAGTGCACAGGTATGTTGCAAGTATAAAAACAATTAGAGAAAAAAAAACGGAACCATTTCCCACGTTTTGGCAACATTTGCTTATCGCACGGGGCTCTGCTGTTACGCCAGATTATGCAACATCACTCTCTAGTCAACGTGGGCAAGAAAAGCGGTCTAACTAGTGAAGTAAAGATCAAAGTGACCTCGCTATTGGCTTCTGGTAAGACAACACTCGAAGTTTCCAAGGAATTACCGCTTGATCATCGACCAATTGAGGCTTTTGCAGTTGAATGTAAAGTCCATCAACTCTGGATAGAGCCTCTACGAGGAAATTGACTGCTAGAGATGTGCAACATTTGAAGGTTTGTATGGCTAGAAAACAACTTTCTTCAAGTAAGGCGATATCTGAAGACGCTGGAGCTCCAATACTTAGCTGAAAGACAAGATGTGAGGTTCTGTAGAAGCTAGGAAAAGTGAAAAAGGCAATTAAACTACGAATTCTTACAATAACTCAAATAAAATAGGGTCAAATGGGCTGACGAGAACATGAAAACTGATTTTTCCAATGTCATATTTACTGACGAATGCAGAGCCACTCTTGCTGGTCCAGATGGATGGGCGTCTGGATGGGTTCTCCATGACCGACCTCAACAGACACGGTTTGAGCGTCACCAAGGTGGTGGAGGTGTAATGTTTTGGGCCGGGATAGTAAGTGAAACCCTTATTGGTCCATTTGAAATGGCAGAAGGAGTTAAACTGAATGCAAAAAGGTACTGCCAGTTTCTTGAAGCCAACTTGATTCCATGGCTTGATGAGCGGACTATCGTACGCAGATCCAAATTGGTATTTCAGCACAAAAACGCTCCCTCACACCAAGCACGGTACACTGCTAATTGGCTTGTGGATGGAGGATTTAAATTAAAATGATTATGACCTAGCCAGCGAATAGCCCCAATTTAAATCCCTTTTGGAACCTCTGGGCAATGACCAAACGGAAGGTCTATGAAGGTTGTCGGCAGTTTCTGAGCAAAGTAAGCCTGTGGAATGCAGTAAAGTAGCTGCAGATTCTATTCCACCATCTGAAATATCAAAACTGACAGTCTGTTGATAATCCCCTTATCAAAATCACGAAAAATAGAGGTTGCCATGTTTAAAATTAACTTATGTTTACTACTACTGGACACTTATTTCAGTGTTTACTGAATTGTTTTGGTTATAATTTTTTGGTATTGGACGTATAATAAAATATTCCTGTTTACTTGTATTTATTTCCTCTTTATGACGTGTTTATTAACTTGTTGCATAATCTGAGGTAACAGGAAAAAGCCCTCAGGGGCATATTGTGGCGGGCCCTTTCCCTGCCACAATATGTTTGGGCATCACGCACCCAAGGGTCCCGAGTGCCTTCTCCGCAGGGGATGTAGCATCTGGCCGCAGTTCCT
>LQNS02278089.1:10631292-10643999 GCA_001587735.2 Parhyale hawaiensis | reverse complement strand
AAAAATCATTGACAATTTAAAACGCGCCCTAGTTGGCGCACGAGCCTGTGGTTAAACACAGGAATAGTTCGGCGCGATATAGGCAGTGTGCCACTGAAGCGCTAGTAAAACTTCTTCTACTACTACTACGTAACAGGAAAAAACTCGTAAAAAAGCAAATTGTATGAAAAACTTAGTAAATGGATAAATATGTATTTTACGAGCGCTGTTTATATTTGTAACATAGCCATACATTTAGTTAATATTGATATTTCAAAGTTACACTTATCTTGAAAAATAAAGTAAAAAATTGTATTTGCATAATCAAAGGTAACATACTGTAGTAGTTTTGTCGTTAACTAAATTTGAGCCACGCAACCCCAGGAGCTCGTGTAGGTTACCTCAGCCATTAGCTAGGCCTTCGGGACGTTTCTCGTTCGTGCCCACTTTGCTTCCTTTCCGATTTTAAACTCCTACTTGCACATGCTCTATTCCGTTCTTCCTCTTCTTTCCCGACTTACTGTTCCTATGCGCGTTGATCCTGTGTGGTGGGAACATGTTCGTGCATGGGTTCCCAGTTTCTCTTGGCATACTATATGTCCCTTGCTCTTTCCTCTGTGATATCGTTCTGTTCGGAAACGGAGGTTTCAACTTCCCAACTATAACTAACTTAATTAAATTTGAATATAAGAAAATTTCACCGGAGCGTACAGGGTAAGTGCTCCAGCTACACATCTTCAGAAGTCATACTTTTACGGTAACTGCAGAAGCTATAGACAACTGCGCAGAAGCTATAGACAACTGCACAGTGGCACTGCACTGACAGTTGGAGTAGAGAACAATATGAATAGGTCAGACTTCAATTATTAAGCCTATTCTTCTTCCTGATACATTTAGGCTTATCAACTCCACACCTAAACTAGCACTAAGATTATGTATTATTTATGACGGCGAATTACACCTATGGCAGCGATAGTGAGTGGCAATGCTTCTGCTCTTACTTCAAACTTTATGTTGCAGGTTTAGATCATAATCTTTTACTTCAATAAGCCGAACGTATTATTACTTCTAGTTTTCATTTCTATCCTTGTTTCTATCATTTAGTAATCATTTCAGAAGTTCTGTTTCATAAAGTAATCTACGAACGCACGCCATTGAAACAGTGCGGAGCATGTGTGCCACATTTCTTATTTCTCACTTGCTTGTGGGCGACTAACAGTGCATACCTGTTGCCTGACGTCGGTCCAGAAGCGCGCGCTCACGGAAATTTTATCACCGAATTTTCTAAAATAGTGATATTTATCACGATTTTTGGCAATAATGTGCTGGTATTTTGGAATTTTATAGATGGTATAGTGAAATTAGGAAAATCACGGAAGCTTGGCCACTGAAAATCACTGAACGTAGAACAATGAACGAAAAACGGTGGGACTGTGCAATTTTGTCTCGCCTAGTAGCAGATAGGGTTAAAACAGCTTGCGGGGTATCAGAAAACTCAGTTTGGGGTTTTCTTTCGCACTACTGTCAAGAGCCCTGCAGCGGAATGCGATAAACCTTATAGAATTAGGGTAGTTGGGTTTGCTCATGCTTTCTCTTGCAAAATTCTTGGCCGCCAAGGAAATTAAAACCTTCAAGCAGCTTCTGGGGGAGCCAAAATTTCTGTTACTGATGTTGCACTTAGTCGCGCTACTAGGATATCCCATAGGTTACCTTCAACGGTCTAGTCCCTGCGACGCGTCCGCGGACACGACTTTCTGTGTGGAACGGTCATAAGCAAATAGACCAAGCATACCAGTTCGGCTTTGGAAGATGGGGGCGGGTTGTATACCTTCCTACCTCGAGAGGGTTCATAGCTTTAAATTTTTAGGGATCTCTATAGATGACCACTTGAGTTTTAACGATCATGTTAGAAATGTTTTGGCAACGATTAGCAGAGCAACAGGTATTATGTATAAGTTAGCTCACTGTTTACCATCTCACGCGTTATTAAAGTTATACTACAGCCTCGTATACCCGCACCTGACGTACGGTACGGTGTGGTGGCCTGGGGAGCCACAAGTGCTGGGAACAAGAGGAAGGTCCAGGTAGCTCAGAACAGAGCGCTGGCGCTCCTTACCGCTCGGTTCACTTCTCTTTTGACCTTTGACATGATTATTCCCTATTTTACCGCTGTTAAGCTTTTTTATGTATTAAGACAGGAACGACATCTTTATTTTAGAAATAAAATAGAACATCAGCAAATTGACCATCACCATCTGATAAGATTCCGCAGCACCGAGAATATTTCAATTCCAATATTCACCAAAACTAAATCGCAGCAATCTTTTACGTACAGAGCAATAAAATATTGGAACGACCTGCCAATAGGAATAAAAATAATTCGAGAATCACTGGCTTTTAAAGTTATGTTACGGAATTATCTTCAGTCAGGCTCCCTGCGGTGATTTCTATCCAGACCCAGCTACGGCATAATTTTAATCATTCTCCATTGTATCGTGTAATAAATTTTTCTGCTAATAGCGCTTAAATGCTAGCACACCAATTAAGTGTTCTGTGTTGCTTGAAGACGAATTCAGCTGGAGTCGAGGAGTGTACCGCCCCTCACGTCTCGTCGCGTCCGTCCAGGCCTTGCTATCCCTAACTGTGCGTGACGGTGGGAACCGCCTAACTGGCCTGTGAGGCAGCGGGTCTCCCCTTTCTCTCTCTCTCTCTGTCGCAGCCCATTCGCGTCAAGCGGCACTTTATTATCCTTACTGTATGTAGCTTTGTATTCTGATTTTGTCAGCAGCGTGGGTGTTTATTTTTGTTTTTTAACATTTGCTTAAATAGCACTTTGCTACCAATAGACTTGGCATCCGTTTAGTACAATGCAGCGTGTATTGAATGCATATAGATCAATAATATCTGTAATTTTAAAATCCTGGCTGCCAATAAACTTATTAATATTATCTGATTATGACGTCGTGCAACGTGGTTTCCATACCTACCTGGGGCTACATATTTTTGCCTCCTGTTTACTAAAGATACTTCATAAATTTTTGTAGGTTGTTAATTTACACCCTGCTTAAATGGGCCCTTGATGCAACTTGCCCCCTTATAGCAGGGCAAGTTGTAAGCAGAGTTGGGCGAGGCCATTTTTCAACATTTTTACATTTCCTGCGTTGCTGATTAGCAAAATCTTTTTTTTTTTTTTTTTTTTTTTTTTGCTGCCAGAAGTCGTATTGTATTGAGGCCACAACCTACAACTAGCTGGTTTGAGCTTCAGGCCGAAAGTTTTATGCTACAAACTACGGCTGTTTTAGTTATAGCTTCGGGATAAAGGTTTTAAGCCCTGGCGAACGCCTGTTATAACTGCCCGTTTTAGCCCTCCCTTTTTTGCCGTAGCTGCTCCCCGCCTTAGCTCGAGCTACGCCTCGTATTAGATTCAGGCCGAAAATTTTAGGGTACTGCCTAACCTCCACTTTAGGGCTCAGAAAGTACGTTGGTACGTACTTACGTTTTTCTGTTAGATGATTCATTATGAAATCCGCATAATGTTTCTTGGTTACCTAAGAAATATAAAAAAAAATGATGGGTGCTTGCAACCCTATGGCCTACGGGAACGCACGCTCCCGCATGCCATCGGGCCCTGAACCCTTAGCCAAATGAGTGAAAATTTATTCATTGATCTTAATAATTCTGAGTATCCGACCGTCAAATATTATGGAAGGCGATAAGCGTCGATACGCTTACGGGCTTGATTTTGCTTTAGAAGATTCACTGTGGCCATTCATTTGACGTTCGACTTAAATGACTAATGACAGAGTTGATCGTAGGCTATCCTATCGACATAAAAGTTGGTTGATTCTGCTGTGAGGAGATATGTCCAAAGTTTTTGTTTACCAGAGGAATTAGAAAGAATTATATTATTATAAAAATGCTCCATAAAATAGCAATTTATCGAAAGAATTGCATTGTTTGGATTTTCGTCTGTGCAGCCCTCCAGTCCTTGTAGAGTTAACCCATTAAGGCGGGTGCTCACAGATAAATAGAATTGCACCGATATTAATTCCGCATCCAATTATCTCGCTACGAGCAAGGCTTCGGTTGGTACTGTGCTCTAACACTAAAAAGAATGTCTAAAATATGAGTAATTTCCTGCAATTTGTACACTATGGAAAGTAATAATGGCTAAGCTTTGAGAAAATGTCCTTTTTCTTTCTAAGTTAACGTTGCAGTGACGTATAGTTTTAGCTTGACGTTCAATTATCGTTGGTTGCAGTCACAGCATTGTGAGCGGCTACGGGGGAAGTTGAGTGACGGAGCAACTTTTGCGTTAGTGTGCACTCTCCTTTACCTGCCCAGTATCAAACAGTGCTTTTCCTACCAGTGACGTAGGGAAGGTTCTCCGTCCTCGGGGATAATGCCAAGTTTAGCGCCCCGACTAAGTGCGCCCTGGTGCACTAGGGGACGCAATGCCCAGCTAATTCATGATTTAATTTCGAACGTATATGCTGTTATAGTTATGGTTGTCTTATATTTCTGCCTTAGTTTGGTGCCCCTAGGTGCTGCGCCTGGGAACAGCTTTCCAATCATGCCCCCCCCCCTTATCTACGCCACAGATTTTTACGGCAGTTGTAATTTAACTCAGTCGATTGATCAAAAGGTAACAATTGGGCTTACGTCTGGACAAAGGTTTCATTATGTTAGTTCCAAGTTTCTTTTTCCTTATTTCATAACACTAATATAAATGAATATATTTAGCAGGGTTTCTACCAAGGGTTCATGGCGCCATCTTTACGTCAGGGTTAAAATACAATTCGATATTGAAGTTGTCTTACTCGTGCCGCTTCTAATTAGATTAATGTTAATCAATTTAAAAACGTGTTGGTGACTGATAATACACGCGAAAGTTGTCATTTGACCTATAACTTGCTCAGCATTCTGGAGAAAAAACTTCATTAAAGTTGCAGTGAAGGGTAACTTTATCACTGTGTTTTCCCAAGCGTAAATTTAAGTAACGACATATTTTGGTATTTCGAAATTTTCCTGTAAAATAAATACTATTAAATGGTCTTCCTACACATCCCACGCCCAAATCAAGTTATTGGAATTTATTTGAAAGTTGTTAGGTTCGCCCCTCCTATGTTATGGGAAGCAGCGTCCCGAGTGAATCCATAAGTTGCGTTTTCCTTAGCTAGACCTTCGGGACGTCTGTCTTTCGTGCCCACTTTGCTACCTTCTTTTTCGAAATTCTTACCGAATATGCTTTGTTCTCTTTTATCTTCTTCCCGACTAACTGTGTCCATGCACGTTGGTACTGTCACCATCTTGTGCGCGGGTTTCAAGCTTCTATCGACGTACCTACCGTATGTCCCTTTCTTTTCCTCTCGTGATACACCGTAACTGTGTCTAGGGAGGCTCTAGGGAGGTACTCACATACACACATGATACCACTCGCCCTCAGGGGCATATTGTGGCGGGCCCTTTCCCTGCCACAATATGTTTGGGCATCACGCACCCAGGGGTCCCGAGTGCCTTCTCCGCAGGAGATGTAGCATCTGGCCGCAGTTTCTGCTGAGAAGATTGGTTTTGTAGAGTTAGGTAGGTTCTCTCTACGGTATTTCTTTTCTGTCCCGTGAGGTGGGCCGCCGATCGAGGTGACCGACTTTTTCTACGGGGCTATTACCTCGCCCGTGCGGAAGGCCACAGAAGGGACCGTCCGCACGGGCGCTTCTTTCTTCTGTCTTCTTCTCTTTTCGTCCTTCATCTCTTGCCACCAGAGCACAACGTTGTGGCTCCGGCTGTAAGCCGTGTAAATCATCTTAGATCGCTATTGATTGTCTAAGTTTCAGAAAATAGCGGGACAATACCAATATAATAATAATGATACAACTCTATTAACTCGGTAGGTCAAAAATAGAAAAAATATATCGTAAGTAAAGGCTTCAATGAATCTGAGAGAACTGGAACAGGTCGACTGTACTAGTACATGAGGCGTACTGTTCTATGGTAACACTGGAGATGAAAGTCTTGACATTGCGCTAGAAACTATCGTGATTTTTTCTCCACTTCTGGCATAAAGAAATTGGATTTTCATTATCAAGGCAAACACTGTAATGTCCTGTTGACGGCGCACCCCAACTGAAAATTCCCATACACAGTTTCGTGCAGCACAAATACGCGCCAGATTCCAGAGGAGTGCTCGGCTACAACTGACTGAAGATTGTTCGAGCTTTGGCGTCAGAGACTGAAGGCTCAAGTGACAACTGCGCCCCCAAAGTGTCGCTATTTCATACTGTGGTCATTATACCCGCAATGAAGTATAAACGCCAGAAATGCTGACACCTCGAGACATGGCAAGAAATCACCTGCGCGGCGAGGAAGTGATTCCAGGTAGCTACTAAGCATATGAGAACAGCATTCGAACATCGCACGTCATTGCTGTCATGGGGAGCAACAATGGGGGAGCCTTAGCTAGGCCTTTGGGACGTTTTTCCTTAGTGGTCACAGTGCTGCTTTCCATTATCCTACTTACTGATGAAAGTCATGGTCGCCCAAAATTCATAGTTTTGGGATTTTCTCAATACTACTTCTTCTGGATTTGTCTTTTTTTTTTGTCAAGCTTTTGTCAATCTCTGCAAAAGTCGTTTTAAAAGCTGACACCAAGGATCTTCAATAGAGGGGGAGGAAGCCCCGCGGCCCATTCACAGATTCACCAGTGATCAACCAGATCTTTTATAGCTGTGAAACGCGTTCATGAATTTCATTAGTAGAAGTGACTCGGGAGCAGCGAGTTTCACGGGAGAGCAACAGACAAACCAGTGTACTGATGTGTGATTGGTGCATACGGTGACTGGCTGCAGCCATACCCTACCCTCTACTAGTATGCGATTGGTGCATACGGCGACTGGCTGCAGCCATAAGCGACTCTTGAGCTTCGCGGACGAGGCTCCAGGCTCCCTCCTCTCTATTGAAGCTCCTTGGCTGAAGCAATCGGTTCGTGAATTTTCACAAGTTGTTTTAGGTTCTTATTCTGTATCTAAGATCCTCATTCGAATTTAGGTACTTTCATTATATGGAGAGCTTGGTTGAAAGTTTATTCACAACAAGGAGTTTAGAAGAGATTTATCAATTTCGGAAATTTATTGGTATCTATTATAGGTATTATGTTGTAACAGTTATGTTTTAACGATGAAAAAAACTTGATTTTGAGAAACGTCTGTATTTATTTTCTTGACATTATTATAGTTCTTAGAAATTGTTCCAGTCAATTGAGTGGTCAATGTCACGGACGTGACGATGCACTAATGAGTTATGTTATTATTTTTAAACATTAGCTTGATGTTCACTAATTCTTGTTCCCACATTTCGACCAGTCTCCCCAATATACACTTAATCATAATTTTGGCAGTCTAATTTGTATACTACTTTGCTCAAATTTGATGTCTTGTTTTTGTCGATCAGTTGACAAAGTTTTTTACGGATGGTATTTTCTTTCTCATTTTCTTTAGCTAATTAGCTAACTGGGCATTGTAGGGCTTTTTACGACTCTGTTTATTCGTTTTAAGGACCTTTTAGGTAGGGCGCGCAGACGTAGTTGTTTTATTCAGTTTCACTTTGTCTGTTTGCTGCTCGACGATACTGACGATACATTGCTCTGTTCTTCCTCTTCTTTCCTAACTTACTGTTCCCATGCGCGTTGATATCATGCGCGGGAACATGGCACATGGGTTCCACGCTTCTATCTTCTTGGTCTGTATCCTTTCTTCCCTCTGATAGATCGCCTTTGTGCCCTCAGGGGTATGTTCTGACGGGCCCTTTCCCTGTCCCAATATACATGAGCCTTATGAACCCAAGGGCTGTCTCGAGTGCATTTTCCGCAGGCAGGGGATGTTGCAGCAGGCTGCAGTTTCCGCTGAGGTTAGTTTGTTAGGTTAGGTAGGTTCTCTATCTTTCCCTTTATGTTTCGCGAGGTGGGCTGTCGATCGAGATAGCCGAACTAGTGCGAGGGACACCTCTACTCTGTCGTGTGGAGGGCCTCGAAAGGAGCCTTCCACCTGAGTGTCTGCGCCTTTTTTCCCGCCAGTATTAACGCACTGAGCCAACTGAGATTTTCCGGCACGAATGCCGAGATAAAATATTCCTACCGAGCTATGTAGAACGACACACTGTGCTCTGTGTAAATCACTCATCGAGTGGATGCGGTTGTAGAACTATGACTATAGTAATACTAGATCGCGTTTGTTTTGGAGACAGGTATTCGACTTTTCACCATAATCTTAACAATACTCCTGCTACTGCTACTAATCGTTTGCGTAAGCTGGATAGAATGGTATACAACGTTATCTGAAAACGCTATATGAAGCAACATGGCGCAATGCAACGAATTTTCAACAACCCCAATACGTAGGAAATACCGTCGTTAAATACCGTCTTACACACACGGAACGAGACACTCGGACCAAAGCTGGGTTAGCTTATCAGTTGCGCACAACGGAGGTCCGCCGTTATCAGCGGTGCTAAATGGTCTCACGATCACGTTAACTTAGCGCCTGTCAGCCTACGCCAAATCGAACACCGTCTCACGTTATCAATACAAGAACTTTTCTTGTTCCTGTCGAGAGAAACGCATTGTTCAATACGGCATGTGAATCATTATGTAATGTTACATCATCTCAGGCGGTTAGTTTCCGTTCTTTTTCTGTTTCGTGTGTCGTAGTGCCTCTGAAATATGAAACTGAAGAATATTCATGGCAACATTTATCCTGTCTCTACTAGGGATCTTTGGCGGGTTAATCATTATAAGAAATATAGAAAATAAATGTGTTTAGAAGCTTCAAGTTGATCCAAGTCACTTTACCTTTCAGCAGCCGACTAACTGAAGGTATCAAATCAAGCTCCAGCCTCAGGGACAACAGCGGTCTTTCACTGCCTCCTTGTGCTTAGCCTTTGCTCGTCTTCTTTTCTTCTATCCGTAGCCATGGACCATTTTCTTTCAATAAAAACCCTCTTAGAATATTTCCCTCCGTTCTTTTTCATTGTGCAAAAAATCAAAAGTTCTTACGTCATTTTCACTCTAAAATATTCTTACAATCGGGTCGACCTGTCTCAGCTGTAGTGTAAATTTAATCGGTAAAAATAGCACATGATTTCCGTATTTTGCTGATGTTTTTCCGAGCTACTGTGTACATAGGGCATGATATGCAGTGCTCCACTTTGTCATTAGATAACAGTGAAGAGGCGTACTTCTACACCAGTTCCCAGTCCAATCGCTTATCAGACTATATACACCATATTCTCGATGACTTCTCGCTTCGTGAGCAATAGAACTTCAGATTTTCTTGCCATTCAGTATGGTCTGCAAGATGTTACTTCCCAGCTGACTTTAACGTTAACCTGCTCCTGCTGTCCAACCATAAAATTTCATCTCACTTCAGGTAATGAAATACAGTAAGAAAGTGACAATTGGTTCGGCTTCAGTACAGTGACACACAGTAACACAAATACTGGTACACATATGAAATTTTGATTGTCTTCCAATTCGGGTTCTGCACCCTTGAAGCTTATATGGCATGTGATATCTGTACACACGACAAAATCCATTTTCACGGCCTTCTGGCCGCCGTATTGGATTTCTACCATGGTGGTTCACAGTGTAGTATTTCTGATAGCGTATTCGAACTAGGCATATCCAAAACCCTACGTGCGACACCACTTATTCCCTTCTACAGACAACGATACATCATAAATATTGACAAAACCGTAGCCTATTGTTAGTCATTTTAGCTGTACGTACTTTCGGTGGGCATGTGTAGAAGGTTAAGGGTCAAAAATATGTTTTGCACTTGCACCGCGATTTTCTTAGGTAACCACGTCACGAAGCGCGGGTTACGCTGTATTATCGGCCGCGAGCGAAACGAAGAGCGGTGATAATTTTTTTCGTCGAAGATTTAAATATATATGTTTGTATAATTTTATGTCCACCCAAAAAGAACGAGAAGTTGAGCCATGTTCATAATTTCTTGCAGGGAGTCAAGTGGGTTGAACTAAATATGAGAAATTACAAAACTTGGGAGTAAGCTGGGCATAAAAAATAACCGGGGTTGAAATTCCCCCCCCCCCCCGCCCCCCCTCCGTCAGTGTAGTGATACATTGTCGAGAACATTGATACAGTAAATGCCGAGTCATGTGATTTTATGTAGTTTCATCCAATTTCAACCGTCATACTTTATTGTAGGTGTGACAAGATGCTGAGCGAACGACGTTTGACAACTGCACGGATTGTCCAAGAGCTGCAGATAGTGTTTTTGCGGGGGAGTTAGCCATAGAACTTGGAAAGAACCCAATGACATTGAAGTCCTACGTGAAGAACCTTGTCATCGAGGTCAGGAATGACAAAGACAAGCGAAGGATAATAACCGAGAGAGATATGCGGAGGATACGGAGACAACTTGTATGAAATCCCGGAGCAGCCAGTACTGCCTTATTTGAAGCTGCTGGGATTGGAGCTATGACGAAAAATACCCTGTGCAGGGTTTACAAAGAGAGGTTAAGTGACCAAAAATGTGAAGCCCATACCCAGACACATCCTGAATAGGTCCCACTGGGAGAAACGCATCGCATGGGCAAGAAATGCATGAAGATCGACTTCCTCAATGTCCTTTTCTCGGATGAGGCTTGAGCTACAGTAGACAGACCCAACGGATTGGCCAAGCTTCGGCTACCTTTTAGAGAACTCCGTAAGGAGAATGGGGGTGGAGTTATGTTCTGGGCAGGGATCATCGGTGACGAGTTTGTAGGACTATTTTGAGTACCCGAATGTGTTAAAATCACCAGCAAGACCTGCTGCTGGCTTCTGGAAGAGCACTTGGTGTCATGGTAGGAAGACCTGCCGCTTGCACGCCAACGTCAGCTGATGTTCATGCATGATGATGCCAAGCTCACTACGGTATTCCTGAGTAGTCTAGGCTTCAAAGAGGCACGTCTTGAGACATGGCCCCTGTTTCTCCTGACCTGAACCCCATCAAATTTCTGTGGTCCATCTTGAAGAAGATGTATGATTGATGGGTGCAGCATAAATCGAAGAAGACTCTATAGAAGAAGATTCAAAGTGCTCCTGGGTCGATAACATCTGCTGAAATTAAAGGGCTGACTGATTCATAGACGATAGACTATTCAGTCATTCAAAACAAGGACATTCGCCAACAATTAAAGTAGAGAGTCAGCACATAGTGTTTTGGTGATATACCTATGTATGTCATGTTCAAATTGCTTTCTGTTTCATTGATTTAATTA
Source organism: Parhyale hawaiensis (assembly GCA_001587735.2). Taxonomy (NCBI): domain Eukaryota; kingdom Metazoa; phylum Arthropoda; class Malacostraca; order Amphipoda; family Hyalidae; genus Parhyale; species Parhyale hawaiensis. Next base: position 10,632,743 of record LQNS02278089.1, on the reverse strand, counting down.
TATGTTGGTACAACGAATATTAGTTACTCGTTTCCTTTACCTAATCTGAACCTTTTTACGTATACAATAAAGCGTGACACGCTACAAATTGGGTCAAACTCCATAAAGTCACATGACTCGGTATTTACTGCATCAATATTCTTGAAAATGTATCATGGCACTGATTTTATTGGAAACTTTATAAATACTAAACATCAATTTTGGTATTGCGTCTTTAAACTGAAATTATTTTGAAAGTATGAACCTGCAATAAAGTTTTATTTTGAGCCCCGTACTACAATATTTAAGATTAACGCCCATCTCTATTATCAACCAATAATTGGTTTTGCCTACATTACAAAAAATATATTACAAAATTCAAACATTTGTTTTTATCTAAATTGTATTCATTCGAAGCGTCATCACAGATGTGCCTGTTGCTCTGGCGAGTAAACGTGAATTTTCTCCCGTCCTATCATGAAGAAAAAAGTATCGTAAAGGTAAATCTGGAGTGGTCGAGTGTGGGGGGGGGGGGGGCCAGTCGGAGCTTTTTTGGGGGGACACAAAAATGCTTCAAAGATGAAGTAAGGGACTTGGAGTATAAAGAGAGAAACATGAAATCAATGCACGAGGGCGCACCTAACACAGGGGAACAGTGTCGCTTCCCCGTAATGTAGGATGGATACATTTGGCTTATCTAAGCCATTATATTGCCTGTGGCCCATTTTATGGCTTGTGACCCAATTTATGGCCTGTGGCCCATTTTATGACATGTGAACCAATTTATGGCCTGTGGCCCATTTTATGGCATGTGACCCAATTTATGGCCTGTGGCCCAATTTATGGCATGTGACCCAATTTATTGTCTGTGGTCCATTTTATGGCATATGACCCAATTTATGACATATGACCCAATTTATGACATGTGACCCAATTTATGACATGTGACCCAATTTATGGCCTGTAGCCCATTTTATGGCCTGTGACCCAATTTATGGCCTGTGGCCCATTTTATGGCATGTGACCCAATTTATGGCCTGTGGCCCATTCTATGGGTTGTGGCCAAACCCATGGTTTGTAGCCCATTCTATGACCCGTGGCCCATTCCATGGCCTGGGGCCCATTATATAACTCCCTCTGTGGCCCACGCACCAGTCTGTGGCTCACGCACCAGTCTGTGGCTAACGCACCAGTCTGTGGCCCACATTCCAGTCTGTGGTCAACGTTCCAGTCTGTCGCCCACGTTCCAGACTGTGACCCACGTTCCACTCTGTGGCCCACGTTCCAGTCTGTGGCCCACGTTCCAGTCTGTGGCCCGCGTTCCAGTCTGTGGCCCGCGTTCCACTCTGTGGCCCACGTTCCACTCTGTGGCCCACGTTCCACTCTGTGGCCCACGTTCCACTCTGTGGCCCACGTTCCACTCTGTGGCCCACGTTCCACTCTGTGGCCCACGTTCCAGTCTGTGGCCCACG
>LQNS02278089.1:10593218-10604966 GCA_001587735.2 Parhyale hawaiensis | reverse complement strand
AAAATCGAAATATAACTGACTGAAAAGTAGGTTACGTCTTCCACTATAAAATGGATGTAGACTCAATAAGAGAATAGTAATGTGTCCTTCATGCTGTCATATATTGATCTTTCGCAGCACGTGGAGTAACGTTGCCATGAGTTGAAATAAATTCTGCAGTGTGTACAGAATTACCTCATTCTGCAACAGGGCAATTAGCATTACTATGTACGTAAGAACATTTTACTAGAAGAAAAACTATCCTAAATTTTGACTAAATTATCACTGAAGAGTAAATACCTTAAGCGTGTTCTATTTTGGAATACAAATCGATTTACCTTAAATTACGATAAACTGCAATGTAACTTAATTTTAAAGTAGTTACTAAATTTAACGAGGCTCATATTGGGATTAAAGATTCAGTCCTTGTTACCCTAAAGATTTTAGAAGTAAAGCTCCTGAAAGGATATAGCTGTAAGCGTGTGACATCTATCCAAAGTCTGAGCCAATTCACAACTAAATCTTCCGTCAAGTTTATGAGTTGATACCTAGTCTATGTAATGGACAAAACGCCACATCCAAAGCCAGAATGAATCTATCCAGAAGTAGACCACTGGGTAATAATTTTGAGTGGTACTGTCTCGAGTGAAAATGAGTCAAGACTAGACACAAGTACAAATAAAGTCGAGTTCATAAGTTGTTCATAAAGAAACTCATTAACAGTTCATTTCGTGAGTGACAACCTAAAGTGTATGAAGAAAAACGTAGAGCCCATGTAAGGAGGCAACACCGAGGGAACTACGGGACGGGAGAGGGAGGGGGGGGGGATGGCGATAGAGACTGTCAGAAACAGTAAGAAATGACGAAAGCAAAAAAATCCTATTTTGATGTGTTAGAGAATAGCGTACAATGCCTTTCAGTTGCAGTTTCTTCAGGAACTATCATTTGTGTCAGAAACTTCATCCTATAACTACGCTTTAATTATAAATAATTTTATAATGCATGTATAACGTTCAGTGGAAAATTCAAGTAATAAATGCGCAAAAATATTAAACAGAAAGCTCGGGGAATTACCCAATTGCCGAACTTACTCTATTTCCGAAAAAACAGCTATTATTTGATAGGTGTAAATTATAATCCAATTGAAATAATAACGGTTTGTTCGGAAATAGAGTTAGTTCGGCAATTGGGTAATTCCGCTACATAACTTTTCATAGTTCGTTATCATCCGTAAGTTGTATCGGAATTATTTTAATGTTCGATATTTTCAAAGTATTTCAAATAATTCATATTTCTTCGTCCCACTCACTAACCGCCCATCTCTCTTTTATCTTATGAATAACAATAACAAACCTTATTGCTACCTAATAACATAAAAATACGATAACAAAATATGTTCACTATATACAAAACGTACAATAAATATGAGAGAAATAATAATACCAAAAAGAATGCCAATGAAGTCCAAAATTTGTAACTGTTTCGTACAGTGCAGTGAGCTGAACAGAGAGAAAAGTTATCAAGCTGCTGAAATCTTGGCCTGCATCTTCTCATTATCACAAAGTATCCGGTAGGGAATGTAATTAATGAGGCAAGTGCTGCTGTAACTGTGCAATTGTTAGTCACGTTACTAGACGTATGCGAGAGTTGCCGTACTTGTGTAAACAGCCCGCCACTTCAAAGACCAAAGTCGCTGTAACAAGAGCAATTATTGTATACATATTCCACAATGCCCCACTCGGCAAATAAAAATCCTTACGTAAGAGATATAACCTAAATATAGATATACTTTAGAACACATTATCATTACCTTTCTACAAAGACTCAGAGAACGTGGCTGAATATTTGTTCCAGAACTCCTCAGAAAATGTGCTAATGCATTCGTCATACTTATTTATATCAAATAATAAATTCATAAATGGAGACAAATGAACTTCATAATAGACTGACCTAGTTGAAATAAAGTGCTGTTTACTTCGCCTCTGTGACCAAAGTAATGAAAAAAATACAGTCAAGTATTTCAGCTTAATATCAAGCCGCTCTTAAAAAATCTCTCACCTGCTGCGCTTAGCAAAATTACTTTACGAAGTGTGCGATCTGCTTTAATCTAACTACCTAATATTAAAAAGATAAACAAATGGACGGAACAGCGTATGAGCAAACAGTTTTCAGGTCTTAAATATTAATGGAAACTTTCTAACGGAGAAAATAAACCTTAAAATAACAATGCTAAAATGAAATTACAGTGTAGCAATGCCCATTTTGATATGGTTAGAAAATTTTTGGAATTTTCTATTAAATTTAAAATAAATCATTAGAAAATTACAAGTAAGACTCGTGTAAGTAATTCGTTAGTTAACTGATAATTAGGTAATAGGTTATTAATAGGTAGCTAGAGAAGCATTGTACATAACAGTGCACAAGAATACAGTTAGAAGAATTCACAACTTCAACGAGCGGAGTGTTTGAAAACAAAAGGTATTTGTACTGAGAATATATTTAGACGATGTAATAAGCGGCTGCATGCGTATATTTATGTTTACTTTTATCAAAATTAATCGTTTAGTGCCGTAATCTACTACCCAACCTTGAAAAACACGGAGTTTTGTCGTGTATAGTTTAATGTTACATTCTCGCAGAGTGGTTAAGGAAAATAAACAGTAATAACTATCAGAGGACGAATAAACATATACGTGCAGGCTGACAGAATTACAGGCTATGTACAAAGTAATAAAACTAGACAAGCACTTAGGAAAGAGAGAATCGAAAAGTGAGGCTTGCGCTTGCTATTATCCTGGATATATGTCCTCAAGCAAGCGTGACAAACACAGATAATGCATAAAGTACTGCCTATGTCAGTTACAGGACAGTTCGTATAATTCAAGTCTTCGTAAAATTCAGTTTGACAGACTACATAATAAACTTGCTTGTAATACACTGGACTGAAATGGTACAGTTGATATAAGAATGTGTTGCTACAATTACTAGTCCCGGTGTTTAAACAGTAGAGTAGCTAGGGTTCTTGGCGCCCGGGGACAGTCAGTTCGAGCGCCCCTCCCTCCCCGCGCGTCGTGAGAACACAAAAGAAATTGTGTCCGATATGCTTCTCGTAATCATAATCCGGAAATTGTGTCCGATACGCATCACGGAATCATAATCTAGAAGTTGTGTCCGATACGTCTCACGGAATCATATTCCAGAAGTTGTGTCCGATACGTCTCACGGAATCATATTCCAGAAGTTGTGTCCGATACGTCTCACGGAATCATATTCCAGAAATTGTGTCCAACATCTCTCACTGAATCATAATCCGAAAATTGTATGCGATAAGTATCTCGCAATCATAATCCAGAATTTGTGTTCGATACGTCTCACGGAATCATAATCCGGACTTAAATTATCAATGAGTGTAATCAATTTGCGCAGACTTCAATTTTAATTCAGATTAGGTTAATTTGTATACGGTTAAATATATCACACGATGAATTGAGCGTAAAATTTGTTTGCATCAGGCTATTCTAGATCGAATTCACTGTAGACTAGGCTGCAATACGGACGAATAAAACGTTGGTTATGATTTGCATTAACTTCGAGAACTGAACCAAAGCAGCCAGCACACTCATGGTAATGTAAAATTTATGTTTGTGAAAATGAAACTCAGATTATCAAAATAGTCACTAATGTGTGACAATAATTAATTCTAAAGATGACAAAATCGATCTCCAATAGCCAAAACTTTTGGGAATTTGGAATTTTGAAACAAAAAGACACTGGAACTCCCGAAAAGTAGACAGGCAGCTTGTCTCAGTAGCCTATGGCGTCGGCTTTGCTACAACTGCCAACACTGCATCCAGCCTCGGTTTCTAGATTGCTTCCTAGTTTCGGGATTGCCCTTTCAGGAGTTTTCTTTGTTTTGGAAGTTTGTTATTGAAGAATGTTACTGTGCAAACATGCACAGTGCATATTGAATCCTCCACAGAAAAGTTATTACTGAATTTTTGAAATACTTATTTATTAGGTTCACATGCCTAACATATATGAATGAAGTAGAGCGTTGGCGAGTTTCATCAAAACTCACTGAAGTTTGGGCACTGAATAACGCTGAAACATAAGTAATCACAGTGACCGATACTGTTTGGTCTCGGATGAGCACCAATACGGTGAACGCAGCGCATTTTAGTCAAAGTCATGTACATGTATGGTGAACTAGATCTCGTCAGGCGTTCCAGGTCTAGCGAAGGTGGTCTACTTGCAGTCAAACTGGTACAGTTGCAGCCTAAATGGACAAATTTCACCTAAAGTTTTCTACTTTCAGTTAACCTAACACTGACCATGGTCGGTATAAGTAAAATATTTCACACAGTCAGAGTCTCAGTCTCAGTTAAATTGTCTTAGATTAAGTCTATTGGTAGTATTTTAAATGGAACCAGCCTAGTAAAAAGGTAACTGCTTGAGTGAACACCTTGTATTTCCAACAATGCACGGTTTATTTGCATATCTTTGTTTCAGGAGACATAGTGAGTCACTTACGGCACCGGTACCAATGCAAAAAAATCGCTTAATTACACCAAGACTTTCAACACGACTTGTTCGAGTCCAAATTTGAATCTCAGACTGAATGACGGCTCCGTGCCACCGACACCACCTCAGTACGATAGTCATTAGCTTCAGCAAGAGCCACTGCAAGCCGCCTCAAAACTCACTAGTCACTGTAAGGTGCCTTGTGTCACTCCAAGAGATGGTATTGCCACTTGCAACACTGCTTCTGAGTTAATCCTTAAGTTTCAGTAAAGGTGAAAAAGTTCACGTAAAAATAACTCGCTCTCAGTAATTTTCTTGACTGAAAATGTTTTCAGTAAACGTCGTTAATGAAACCGTACAAAGTCATTGTCGTTAGTCAAAGCAGGTTCTTCACTCGTGCGATCAATCGAAACATAGTTCTTGGTTAGTGTCATGAGTCAAAAAATAGTTTTCATCTAGTATAGCGAGTAAAAATCCGACTTTACATTCAGCGTTGTCAGTCAAAACATTATTTTCTGTCGGTGTCGTTAGTCAAGTGGTAGTGAACGTCAGCGTCGTGCGTCAAAATGTTGCTCTCAACCAGCATCCTTCGTCAAAACGTTTTCTCGGCAAAAGTCTTTGTGTCCTCAGCATAATGAATAAACGATACAACTAATGAGTGTTTGAGTCAGCAATATTTATCAAGTGGCATTACATTGCTTTTCAATGAAATTGTGTTTCATTCTCAACCAAAAAGGTATCATTTTACTTTCACTCTTAAAGTTAAGTATCATCATTATTCTTACTCTGAACTTACTTTTTCCTATTTGCAGTAATAGAAATGAGCTCATCCTTGCAAAAGCAAACTTGAGTTTCCCTAGGAAAGAAAATGCCCGTAATTTCCCTAATAATACTAAGGTGACTACTCTCGACTTGTGTAAACGCACTAAAATCATCACAGCTCATGCTGACGATATCTCAATAGGAAACAAAAACTCAACCAAACAGAAGTAGGCAAGATAAGAAAATAATTTAGATGATATACAATGGCAGCTCCTAAGATACAAATTTCAGACAGTACATTTGTGAGGAGCGCTAGCCGCGTCAGAGACCGATAATTAACCGTCTATCTCAGACTAATTCCTGAAATTACTCTCAGGAGCTCATCATTAGCACACTTGTGATATAAAAATGAAGATTTTTACCATCAAAGCATATCAGTTTAGATATTAAATCCCTTCCTCTTGAAGTCTGTGAGAAGCAAAAAAACTATTGACTGTTTTCGAAAAGAATCAATATGCGGCACAGTTGGCTGCTGGTACTATAATACATAAAAGTTACATACATTAGCTCGAAATAACATGCGGCACAGTTGGCTGCTCATAGTGTAACACATAAAATTAGTACATACATTACATACAACGTGCATCACCGTCGGCTGCTGATGCTACAACATGCAGCGTAGTAACATTAGCTGTAAAGCAGCGGGGAGATTCGCTAAAATATTCAAATGGACGCAAAAAGCGAAAAGGACGAAAGGCTTAGGACGGAGTGCGGTACAACAGCTGGACAAACTTCTATTATCCATACATATCTATGACATGCTATCCTAAAGAGCAAACACTTAACTCATTGATTCACTTAAGTCAACACATTAGTTATAATAATTTGTAGTAAATAGCTACATGGAATGTACACATACATCTACAGTTGGAAAAGTAACAATAGTAAAGCCCATATGAAGTTTCTCGTAGGATGCCCAAAATTTGGAATAAGGATTTAGCTTTGAACGGCCACAATGCTTCATCTACACACCGTCCTTGTCAACACAACACATGTCACACGTGATGGTTACCTATGGCAAGTGGTGCACATACAACACATGTTACACGTGATGCTTACCTATGGCAAGTGCTGCACATACAACACATGTTACACGTGATGCTTACCTATGGCAAGTGGTGCACATACTGCAATTTTTGTCGCCGATAACAGCTGCATCACTTGTAGGTGATGCAAGTGTGACAAATTAAGCACATGTGATATTGGGTTGGCTGTAACAGGCAATGATGTCATAATTATTTCAAACGAGCAAAACCACGTGGTATCCCTACGCAGAATCTACGTTAAGTGAAATAAAAAACTCGTAGTCACCATAAGTGCTTCAGCTATAAAGGAGACCAGAATTCACTTCAGCAAATGAATCAACTACTGTACCTTACTAAGAAACTAAGAGCACTGGACAGGGATTTTTGTGTTGGGTTTTATCACGCTTTTTCTGGAATCTGGCTCGCACTTAATGTCAAGCCTGGGGCTGTAGCCATTGGTCGTGGTGTGGTGAAGTTTGTGCAGCACAGAAGGATGCATGCCATGAGGCAGGTCGTGTCCATTTAGACTGGAGTTAACCGAGCCTAAAAAATGTAGGTTTGTGGACTCATTTGGAGGAGACAGTGGCATCTGGGGCCGATGAACAGGAGGAGGAGAGTTGCTTCCATTGCTCAGAGGTGGCGATAAGATAGACCCAGGTGGAGAAAGAACGCTTCTCGGCGGAGGGATAACTTCTTTGAAGTTATTCATCGATGATTTAGGTAAAGAACCTTTACTTGGAGACTTAGGAACCTTTGGTGGCAGCATATTGTACGACTGCTGCTGGAGGTCAAGAGGTACTGTCTGTTCTTCGAACTCTGTACTGGAGCACGCCGCTATGGAGTGATCCATTGAGGAGGTCGCCCCAAGGCCCGTGCAGGACGATTTCACATCTTTAAATGAATCTCTCGTCTTGTAATTAATGCGATCTGATGCCAGTGCTGCTGATGAGTAGTCCACGTCAATCAGGCTGTTGCTGGTATTTCCCTCGTCAAATGCGGACGAGTCCGAGCAGGAAGCTGAAAAACAATAACAGTAAAATGAACAATATTGATAGTATTGGGAAGTAAAATCTAGAGTAAAACTTAGTATCATTTTAAAGAATACCTTACATGACACATACTAGCTGTGCGCTTCCTAATTTTGTTTACCAGTAAGAAATGACCCTAAAAGCCCCACAAGTTAAAAAAATCGCAAAAAATCGAAATCAACTGAGCAGCTCTGTAGATAGATGGCCTCCAACAGTCCTTTCTTGCTCTCCCTTGTTAACACCACAGCATTATTTAAATATAAAATCTGCAATTCTCAGTCTATGTTCTTAGTATAAAATGGAAATAAGGGCCCAAAACTCAAAGCCACATTCGAATCCTTGCACTTTGTGACGTCAAGGTTACAAAATCGGAGTAGTAAGGACTCGGAGACTTTTGGAGGAGTCGGATTCAGAATCATAGGCAGTTGACGGTTCATCAGTGGAGCCGGAACCGGATACCCACTGGTTCCAAGGTAGGGCTTCGGAATAAAAGTGAATCAGATACCAACTGGTTCCAAGTGAAGGTTTCGGAGTAAGACTGAGTCGAAACCCACTGGTTACAAAGGAAAGTTCCGGAATAAGACTGAATCGGATACCCATGGGCTCAAGAAGACGGTTTCGGAGCAAATCAGAATTTCAGGTTGCAAGAGATGCAAGCAACGTGAAATTGAATTGCAAATGTAAAAAAAAACTTTGTTGAACCCATGTGTAGTTTTGTGAGAATTTAATCTGAGTTGACTCTCTAGCTAAATTAAAATATTTTATTTTAATAACTTCTTTAGAAATTTTATGCTCAAATTTTCACAAAATAAATTTCTATTTAATTCTTATGAATGGAATTACTAGAAGTACATGGGTCGCTCCAAAAGTAATGCCTTTTTTTTATTCTACCCGAAAGGATCCGAGGGGATTGAGAATTACATTCTTATGATAACTGAGCTTATGCAATCATGGCCAGATAGTTTCATCTCTCTGTTGCAGATATTGACGGTGCAACACGTTAAGAAAGCAATCTCTGTCATGGGCGTGCGTCAGAAGCAGAAATGTGTCATTAAATTCCTCCTTGAAGAATAAAATTGTACCAATGAACATTTACTGGCACCTGGTGAACGTTTACAACGACGATGCAGCTGATATCAGCGCAGTTAGGAGGAGGGTTCGTCAATATCACAGTGGCGACAAAGATTTGAGTGACAAAGTGTACCCCGGACGCCCATGCACAGCCACAACCTCGGAAAACAAAAAGCGCCTCGGCCAATTCATTCGCATCGATCGGTGGATGACGGTGAAAGAAACGTATGTGGAGTTGGATACAAGTGTCAGTGCACTGGAAACGTGTTGTCATCCCTATTATACAGCAAAGTGTATGCTAGGTGGGTTTCACGAATGCTCACGCAAGAAAAAAGGGACCACCGACGGGATGTCTCTCAGGGGTTGCATTGGTGCAAAGTTAAAGGTGACGGATTCTTGGACTGTATCATCAGCGATGACGAGACGTGGTACCACCATTACGAGCTGGAGTCCAAACGGCAGTCGATGGAATGGCACCACTCACACTCCCCAGCAAAGAAGAAGTTCAAGACGCAAACAACTGCAGGCAAAGTGATGAGTACCGTCTTCTGGGAAAGGAAGGGTGTCATTCTCCTGGATTTCTTAGACCAGGGGCGATTTTCAACTCTGGCCGTTACGCTGAAACGTTGACCAAGATTAAGGTGTGGATTATCCATGCAAGTCCAGAGAAAATGGAAAAATTCTGTTTGCAACACAACGCTAGGCTACACACAAGTTTGAAGACGACGGAATGTGTGACAAAGTTCGGCAGGACAGTGCTGTCTATGGAGTAATAATAACGGGAGGAACAGACTTCAGCTGATCGAAAAATTGTAATGTCACAGCCAGACGTAGCTCGGCCCTGTGACGTCACAGCGTGTGTGCGATGCGCTCTAAGTTAGGGGCAGTTCACGGGTCCCTCAACGTATTATTGCATTCAGTCAAAATAATGGACGCGGCGCGTTGATTTGATGGAGGCGGCTGCAACGATTGCGGGAGAGTGAAGGATGAAGAACGGCGGTTTTTTCCACGAGCCGCGTCATTCAAGTTTAGTAATCAGACCCTATAAATTCTGAATTAATCCTCTATAGCGTTTACAAATCATGAACAAGTGGACAAAAATGCTTTTTTACCGCCGCTTTAATGAACAAAATCACTGTATTCCCGTTAAACTTGTTAAGCTGAAAATGTTGTACTAAGAACACAGACGCCATCTTTGACTCGACAAGGAAGCGTATTGTTACGTCCTGGTTTGACTTTTATCGGATTATCAGGCTAAAAATATTTTAAAAATTGGCTATTCCAATCAAAATCAGGCTATAAGATTATGGAATACGAATTTGACTTCAAACCGACGCGAAATATAAGCGAAAAGGTAAAGAAACGATATCATAACTGAACGCATGTCGTTAGTCATTTGAATGAAGGTCGGTTCTACGTGTGACAGTGACAGTAGAAGTTGACTTACGGCTCGTGTTCATTTTCGTGAGTGAACGCGTTACAATGATGGACGTGTGAAGTGGCCCTTAGAAGTAAAAGCAGAGCTTTCAGCCTAGTATGGCTGATGTGTAACCATATATTAGCGTCAAAATTTAAACGTAGGTAACATTGTACGGACAAAAATCAATAATTGCCATTATCTAGACGTTTTCAAGAAACAACGTGCAATACAAAGTTCCTAAGAACATGATACAAATAATAAAAATTAACAAAACAACGAATTTGAGAAGTAAAATTAATGATAGCATAAGTGTATCAGTTTTCAGCCCACTCGTCGAAAAGCTTTGCAACATAATTCTCAACGTAATTTTGTGTACGCAGCAAAAAATTATGAAAAATATTTACCGTCAAATGACTATCCTCTACATGTGACACTCTGCAAGTTACGGATATCTCTTAAGCTTCGGTGTGAGCAGAGAATATCGCACTTTTCTGCTGTTTCTAGGTAACAGTTATACATTCTGACAAGTGAATGAGCTAGCACGATGAGATGAATGACGTGCGAACTCGCCCTTTAAGAGCATATTGCTACCATTCTCTCAAGTCAAGTTCATAAGCCCGCGGTTTGCTTCAGAAGCACGGCAGAATATTGGTATACTTTAGCTACAAATGATGTATTTATGATTTTTTTTTACATATTCAGGTAATATAACGCATCTTAAAACTTTTTCCACGAATCGCCATTCCTTCGTAACTGCTTAGTGTTCGAGATATTTGACTTTGAAATTCCCATTGTTTTTCTGTAAAAAAAAAAAAAATGAAATAACCGTCGACCTCATAGGAACTTAGGACTTAGGTTATGTTTGTTGGGGAAGGTTTGGTTAGGTTAGGTTAGTTTAGGTTCCTATGGGGTCGCCAGTTATTTTTTCTCATACAAAAGAATGGGAGCTCTAAAGTCATTTATCTCGAAAACTAAGCATATGCGACGGCATGATCATTCATGGAATAAGTGTAAAAATGCTTCATATAAGCTAAATGAGTTAACAAAATGGTAAATATTCCCGTTGTAGCTAAATTAGACATTTACCTCACGACAGGCTTATCTGCTATATGTGACAAAAAATACCTATTAATGATGGGCCGACATACAATACCTACAATGCAGACTTATATTGAGCTCTAACTAGAACGTCTAGGTTGAGCAGCACAGAGAGTAATATCAATGAAAAAGCATATTCATCAAGCGAACTTCCCGACACTAGGCCATGATGCTTAGCCCGATCGTTCTTTTTCTTCGCATGCTTGTCTGTTCCTCCCGTTATTATTACTCCCAGGTGCTGTCGCACCTACCGTATAGACTCGACCTAGCACCATCATACTTCCCCTTGATTGGACCTCTGAAGGACGCATTACGTGGGCAGCGTTTCCCTGACAACAACGCCGTTATCGTAGACATGGAAAAGGTCCGCCTCGGCAGTTGCTTACTGTTATGACCGAGGCATAAACGTTCTCTCCCATTGCTGGCTAAAGTGTATTGAATTTTGAGTTAAAAATTGAAGGTATTACTTTTGGAACGACCCTCGTAATTGGTCAACTCAAACGTCTTTTTAAATCTAAATTATTCTGAGCAGTCGCAGTTGAACTTTTAGAAATAATAGGAGTGGGATTTAACCATACACTACGTAGATCCAGGAGTCGGAGTCAGCATCGATATCATTCGAGTCTTCAACCCACTCTGACATATTGCAACTCGCCCAGCTTGCTGGGCAGTTTGGTAGATTGATATCAGATAGCAGTCATACAATAGCCAGAACTTGGTCTGGGAAGTGCTCTGCACGCTTCTAAAGATAAGCGTTGCAATAGCCAAAACTTGGACTGGGGAA
>LQNS02278089.1:10520172-10533864 GCA_001587735.2 Parhyale hawaiensis | reverse complement strand
CTACCTCTTAGTCCCAGTGATGCCACATGCAGCTACCTCTTCGTCCCAGTGATGCCATATGCAGCTACCTCTTCGTCCCAGTGATGCCACATGCAGCTACCTCTTCGTCCCAGTGATGCCATATGCAGCTACCTCTTCGTCCCACTGATGCCACATGCAGCTACTTCTTCGTCCCAGTGACGCCACATGCAGCTACCTCTTCACCCCAGTAATACCATATGCAGCTGACTCTCCCTAAAATAACGTAACACAGTAAATGTGGCACATAGCAGCATATTAGCTCCTACGAAGGTAGCACTCCCGTATTGTACTGTACATATCGTAAACGCTTTAGTTGTTTTCAATAAAGGCTGGAGCTCTCCACCAACTGGCTTCTGTACCTCATTGTATCTTATTGAACATTGACATTGGTATTATAAGCTCACAGGTATTGCTCCAAAATTTGTTAAAAACATCGTACAGATGCAAACTACAACAATAATGCAGAATTAGGCCTATCCAGTAAACATAATATAATTCGACATTTTCACAAACAATACAACTACCAAAGCTGCTCAGTCTACTACAATTGTTTGAAGTTGGTGGTTCATTTCCCAATTTCCATTTAAGTGGATTAGTTCACAAACGAATGAAAATGGAGTCATTTCTTTAGCATTTCTTGCAGAAAAATTTGCGACAATGTCGGCACTGTTTCGCTAATTAAATTCATCGACGACTCGGAGTAAAAATCTACTGGAGCGCGTGCGTCCACTAGTTGCCGTTGCAGCCAGGGTGTCTTTTTGTCGTAGCTACTGGCGGGCGCGTGAAGAGGAGGAGCGAGGCTTCAGGCTCATGCTTTTCTTCAACTGTCTTAGCTGTACATACTGTCCACGCCTTCTGAATTTTAGATCTTCAATTCTTCAGAAAACGTGACTAATGTAGCACTCGGTATCTTGCATATCAACCCTCTTAAGTTTCTGTCAAGTCTTGAACGTTAATTAGTTTATTCGGTGTGAAAATTTGCTCCGAGAATTTGCTGGCAGTTCCCGCGAGCTAGCTTGTGCTGACGTGGAGCAGGTTATTTAACTGCATCGTAAAACTGACTTCCACTGAGTCACGCAGCCAGGTTGACTGCTAAAGTTGGGGTATTTATTACGAGTGCTTGAGTTCAAGCCACTACGTACTGACTTCCACTGAGTCACGCAGCCAGGTTGACTGCTAAAGTTGGGGTATTTATTACGAGTGCTTGAGTTCAAGCCACTACGTACTGACTTTCACTGAGTCACGCAGCCAGGTTGACTGCTAAAGTTAGGGTATTTATTACGAGTGCTTGAGTTCAAGCCACTACGTACGGCAAGCGCTGCCAGCGACGGTGGCTGGAGGCGCGCTCCAGCAGAATAGATACTCTAAGGTAGACAGAACACCCCACCAGCTTTCTAAAGACAGTTCCAGCTGCATGAAACTTCGAATGATTTCGTAAACTAAAGTCTGAACAGCCAGAGGAGGGCTAAAAGTATCTAGAAACTGTGTAGATTCACATATACAACAGCTTCAGTTATTATCTCTGACCCGTAGTATGAATACAAAGTGCGAAAATATGTTCAAAGTAAGAAAGCAGATCTTCTACCTATAGCCTGCAAGCAGTGGCAGCTTAAATAACTTTGCTCCGAGATGGTAAATTTTTTCCCTTCTATCACTGAGAGCGTAACGGTCGTACAACAGCAGGAACGAACTGAGCAAGTGTAGGGAGGAAGTAATAGAATTATAACATGATGTTGCGTTTTCATGGATATCACCAGCTTGTAAAAGATGGACAAAGGGGGAACTTTATCCGTATACTTGGATACACTTCTTGCTCAGCCATCACTGAAATCCAAACATTTAAGACACTTACAGTTTCCTTAGTGCTATCATGGAGTCTGAGTTTTTTCTATAACTTTCTCCATACATTGAAGCTTTACTATATGCTCTCAGTTCACGACGTACAAATTTCATATTGAGTAGATCATCAACGAAGCACAGGAGTGGCGATTTCTCACGATGAAGTAGACGCAGAATTATTTTTCCAGCTTGCTTTCTTCCTTGGACTCAGAAAATTTCGATTGGGTGAAAAAATTCGTTGTATTGAACGTGCATCATACCGTACCTAAGTATATACGAGGGTCTTTGCAAAAGTTATGCTTCTTATTTTTTTTTTATTCAGCCCGAAGAATCCAAGGGTATTTCAAATTGCATTGTTATGATGCTGAACTTATGCACTCAAGACCTGGCAGTTTCAACTTTCTGTAGCAAATATTGACGGTGTGGCACTCTATGAAAGCAATCCTTATCATGGACGTGTGTCAGAAGCAGAGATGTGCTATTGAATTCCTCTATGCAGAAAAAATTGAACCAATCAATATTCACCAGCGCTGGTGAACGTTTACGAAGTCGATGCAGTTGATGTCATCACATTTAGGAGATGGCTTCGTCTATGACAGAGTGGCGACAGAGATGTGAGTGATATACCGGAGCACAGCCCCCCCCCCTGGAAAACATGTTCTTCGATCAACGCATTCGCACCGACAGGTGGATTCCTGTGAATGAAATGCGTGTGGTGTTTGGCGTGAGAGTCAGTGCAGTAGTAGTGTAGTAGTAGTAAAGGTTTTACTAGCGCTTCAGTGGCACAATGCCTATATCGCGCCTATCGAGCCAGTGCACTGGAAAAAATGTTATCATCCTTAGGATACAGTAGCGTGTGTGCTAGGTGGGTTCAGCGAATATTCATGCAGGAACAAAAGGAGCGCCGACGGGATAAGTGTTAAGACTCCCAGTTATCGCTGATAAAAGTGCATTGAGAATGGTGGTACTCAATGGAAAAATGAATCCGGGAGCACTAAAAGTCGCCGTTTTAACGGCGCCACTTCGGTTTTATTGTAGCTCTTCAAGTTTTGAGGAAAATATAGGAAGCATTACTTTTGGAGGGACCCTCGAAGGACCCGCAGCGACGAGTTTAAGTAGAATACAGTGACGTTTCACTGCTTGCTAATATAATTTTTTTTCGCTTCTTATATACACGAAGGAAGGAAGGAAGGAAGGAAGGAAGGAAGGAAGGAAGGAAGGAAGGAAAGAAGGAGTGTGGCTTTCAGATGAACTGAAAGAGAGAGCCCTCATCTATTAGGACAATATGTGTTGGCTGTTGCAGCGTATCCTTCAGGAGCATATTAGACGAAAGTATGATCTACTAGAGCACTCTGAAAGTGTGTACCTCAGCCAAGCGCGACAACGGTAACGAAGAATTCAATTTGGCTCTGAAACCATGATTTTCTTTTTATCAACTCCACAATCTAATCATTTGTGCCTTTGAATAGTAATAACAGTTTATGCAATATTCTTGAAGATCCGGTCATACGTTTTTGAGTTATACTGTTAACCAATATTATGAAAACATAAGTCAAACATGCAAACGAACCAACCGATCTGTACCAAAATTTAATCATTTATGTCTTTTAACATTACTAACAACTCCTATAAATTTTATGGAGATCCATTCATAATTTTTGAGTTATTGTTTTAATAAGCATAAAATTAAAAACAGTGACAAACAAGCGAATGAACGAACGGATCGTTACAAAAATTTGGTCATTTACTCTTCATAATATACCTAACAACTCATGTAAATTTCATAAAAATCCGTTCATAACTTTTTGAGTTCTGGCATTGAGAAACGTGAGGCAGACACACAAACAAACATACGGATGGACGGATCTTTATCAAAAGGTAATCATCTATTCCTCCTAACATAGCTAACAATCCCTGTAAATTTCGTCAAAATTTGTTCATAACTTTTTGAATTATCTTGGTGACAGACAAGAGAATAACAGACTAGCAGACAGACAAATCCGACGAAACATAACCTCTTTGGCGGAGGTACCAGTAATGATCAATGAGGAAGGGCCATCACAAGTTCCCCTCTGTCATTTTTGATAGGCCGGGCACTGTATTTCTTCAATAGAATACAAGCTTTTGATTTACTACGAAGTCATTTTCAGGCAACGAAATTGGGAATGCAACATAAAGTTCTCCATTGATGACTATGAAAACAGTATCATAGATACCCTTAAAAATAAGTTTGTACTATTAAAGAAAATTTTAGAGTTCGCAGACATCAGAAATTACGGCAATAATTTCGTTAAGGAGCTTCTTATTGTTCTTGCTTGTGGCTCGGGTTTTGTTGCAAAAATTATGCCTCCTACCTGTAGGCTTGATGTTACATTAAAGTAACGATTGTTGTGCTGTCATGCCTTCTACCTGTGGGCTTCATCTTCCATTACAGTAACAATTCTTGTGCTGTCATGAGTTTGCGAAAGTAACTTTTTGCTCCTGCAAGTATATATAAGCCCAAACGTCAGCTTTTAAATGCTTGGAAATCAAGTAGCACAAAAGTAAAGAGTGAGCAATAAGTAAGGTACCTTTAAAAAAAAATTATAACATTTAAACTACCAATGGTAAAGCGATTTATTTTTTTTTTGCAAATGAAAGAGGAGATTTTACAGTTTTATATTTGAATAATGCAACTCATTCAACTATGGAAAATAACATCCTTTAAATGACCTCCACTATTGGCCAAGCAATCGCGAGCTCTTGCAACGGTGCTGTTCATTACTTTCTCTAATGTCGCTGTTGAAATGTTGTTGATTGCCTGGCTGATGTTTCTTTTGAGCTGCTGCAAGGTGTCAAGTAAATCAATGTAAACTCTTGCCTTACAGTGTCCCCGAGAGAGAAGCCAGGAGCGCTTAAATCTGGAGATCGGGGTGGCCACAATATGTCGCCAAAACGAGGAATCAATCTTTGGGAAAATTGTCTTCACCATATGAATCTTAGCTCCTGCTGTATGCGGTGTAGCTCCATCTTGTTGGAAAAACGTATTTTCTGTAGTGCTGTCTTCAATTTCATGTAACCAATATTCTTGAATCATCTGGCTATAGCGGTCTCCATTAACACAATTGCATCACCGTTAGCATATTCAAGAAAATATGGTCCAACAATCCTCAAAGACGTGACGCCACACTATACTCTTACTTTGGCTGAGTGAAGTGGACGTTCATAAATTAGCTTTGGATTATCAGTCGCCCAAAATCTACAATTTTGCTAATTAACAAAACCATCGAGGTGAAAATTAGATTCATCGGTCATGATTAGATTTTTCACAAATTCTTCATTTCCTGCCAGCTGTAAAAACCTATTGGCAAAATCTAACCGCTTTTGGTAGTCCATTGGTTTAATTTTTTGGGGTTATTTGAATTTGATATTTGATACTTCAGATCTTTTGTCAAAATCTGTCGCAATGAAGTACGTGATATCCCCAGTTGAGTTGAACGTATCCTAGTCAACGTTTAAGGCCGATCAGCAACGCTCGTTGCAACAAGTTGGATTGAAGCATCATTTCGTACGGTCCGTCGTCTGCCACTACGTTGTTGTCTGCTGTTGTCCCGCATTCTCGAAATTTCGATACCAATAATCTTATGCACTTCTTCGAAGGGCTTCTTTCAATACCAGCAATGTTTTACGATGGTTAAACTGAAATATAACAATAACAACTACAGTACTCTGAGAGCGCATACCTCCGTCAAGTAAGGCAACGGTAAAAAAATTAAAGAAATTGGCTCTGAAACCATGATTTCCTTCGTATCAACTCCAAAATCTAATCATTTGTGCCTTTCGATGGTATTAACAGTTTCTGTATTTTTTTGAAGATCCTTTCATAACTTTTTTAGTTAGGCTGCAAACAAACATTATGCCAAACATAAGTCAAACATATAAACGAACCAGCTGACCCGAGCCAAAACTTAATCATCTATGTCTTTTAACTTTATTAACAATTCCTGTAAATTTCATAAAGTACCATTCAAAACTTTTTGAGTTATTGGCTTACAAACTTTATGACAAACATAGTTAAACGTACAAAAGAACCAATCGATCTGCACCAAAATGTAACCATTCATGTCTTTTGACATTACTAACAACTCCGGCAAGTTTCATAAAGATCCATTTAAAACTTCTTGAGTTATTGCGCTAACAAGCATGAAATCCAACATAGCGACGAACACACGAATAACCAGCAGATCATGACAAAAATTTGGTCATTTACTGTTCGTGATATACGTACGTAACAACTCATGTAAATTTTATAAAAATCCGTTCATAATTTTTTAAGTTATGGCATTGAGAGAAATGAGGCAAACAAACAAACAAACGATAGACGGATCTTCACCAAAAGTTAATCATCTGTTCCGCCTATTATACTTAACAATCCCTGTAACTTTCGTGAAAATCCATCTATAACTTTTTGAGTTATTTTTGTGACAGAAAGACAGAGAGACAGAAAGACAGACAAACAAACCGAAGAAAACATAACATCATTGGCGGAGGTCAAAATAATAATAAAAATACCAGCAACGTTCCTGCATATCCTCTGAACTGCAGTAACCGAACAATTACTTCGAAAGTAAAGTTCCACGATTCTTGCTCGTTGTTGCACTGAGTAACGATTCATTTTGAGAGAAGGATATTTTAAGGATTTTAACAGTAATACGTTGCACTAATGGACCCGTGCGTGAAAAAATTCACGCAACAATAGATACATAAATTTGCTTAATATAGGCCGGTGCGGTCATTCTTAGTATTAGATTGTTGGTAAAATAAATAAATAATAAAAAACGCTAAAATCTCCTCTTTCATTCACAAAAACCAAATCATTTTACCATATTTAGTTTTAATATCGTAATTGTTTTTAAATAGTTACCTTACTTATTTCAGTTAAAGAAAGAATGCACGGGAAATGCCTAGTACTTACTGCATTCCGGATACGAGCAGTTAGTTGAAATAACAGGGCTGAAATGTCGCTCCAATAGGAATTGAAAGAAATAAAAAATTGGCCTCTGCTGAGCGTTAAGTTTCAATTGCTACGAACAAATTCAGTTAAAAATTATGCGAAACAGCTTACGCACGATAGGATCAAAAATTCTATCATAGATACAGCCCTTAAGCCTATCTGCTGAAAGGCGGTACAAAATTGTACCGCCCTACCGTTTGTCGTTCACATTTTTGCTCCCACTGATATTCACTGCCCAAAATTCCGTGACTTTTCTCAATTGGACAAGACTATCAATAAAATTCTTGTACACCCGCACATGAAAGCCAAAAATATAGATACATATAAATATTTCAGAAAATTAGATGATAACATTTCTGTGTAGATTTTCTTTTTATACAGAAAGGCGATAAGTTTATCCCACGCTTAACATAATGGTCCAGAATACAGGAAAATAATTGTGAATATATGAAGCTGAGCAGAAGGAATTTCAAGTTTGGCCTTATATTGTTCATTACTATAGGGAAAGTACTGCCAATTAGTATTGTTGGATGCAAGTTTGGAGTGAAGTAGATATAATTTAGGGATAAAAAGTTGGGTAAATCATTTCAAGTAATAAATATTTTGAAAATTGTTGTTGTTGCGTTACGTATACTTTGGCCGCTGCTGTATATATAATATGTTTATTAAAATGACTATCCTTTGGTAAATTATAAAATTGAAATAAAGTCGACAAGAACTGAAATAAAAGTTTGACTTCAGATGTCCCTCTCGCACCTGGAATTACCCAGGATGAAGGCTGACAATTCCCCATTTTATTTAGTCTGACGAATACATTAGAGGCTCATGGGATCTGAACCCGAGACTCAAGTATATATAACGTGGCGCAATCGCACCACTGCCAGAGCGAAATGGTCTGCTGGTATTGCACGAAGTAGTGCAGCACTGCCCCACCGTGCTGACGGTTTGTAATTATTTCATGCGTCGTGCTACTTCAAGTCCCGGGGTATCATTTTATTCACCGTAGATAGTTTCCGTCGCTGATTGTGTTCATTGATGAACATATCGCTACGAAGTCTTACGAAAGCCTTGACACCTTCAGTTTCAGATGCTTGGGTACAACGTGTAACAAATAAAAACAAAAAATTTTCCCCGATACTATCCTAAACTTTGTCCTTTCCCGTGCAATGACAAGCAATAGCAATAGCAATGCATGGATGCCACAATTAATAGAAGCAGAAATAATTGACATATGAATAGTTTGCAATTATTGACTTGATGGCAGGAAAATGTGCTCTACGTTGTTTTAGCATAAGAAGAAATACAAAAGAAAAACATGGATATTGGAAGAAGAGCAACCGTTTTATGACATATCGCATAATGTACATACAAGAAGTTATTGCCCTAATATAAATTATCTGCTAGCAGAGATACCGAAAAATATAAATTTGCAGAGGCAAGAAAATGAGCTCACTGGTCTCGTCGAAAGTGAACGCGAATGGACGACCACAGACACTGCATAACTTAGCCAACACAGCACAGTGTGATGAAAGAGTTGAACCATCACTCAAACTGGTCACCACAGGTCACAGCGCCGATACTGCATCACTTCACCAACACGGCCTCATAACAAGGGAGTCCAATCAAAAGTCTAACTGCATCGAACAGTGAACACAAAAATGTTTCCCCTAAAACAGAAAGGACTATACTGCATCAGCTAAATATCCCCTAAGACAGAAGGACTATACTGTATCAGCTAAATATCCCCTAAGACAGAAAGGATTATACTGCATCAGCTAAGTATCCCCTAAGACAGAAGGACTATACTGCATCAGCTAAATATCCCCTAAGACAGAAGGACTATACTGTATCAGCTAAGTATCCCCTAAAACAGAAAGGACTATACTGTATCAGCTAAGTATCCCCTAAAACAGAAAGGACTATACTGTATCAGCTAAGTATCCCCTAAAACAGAAAGGACTATACTGTATCAGCTAAATATAAAAAAAGCGCTTGTAGTGCATCTGTAAAAAAATTTACCTTGAAATTACGGACACTAAATACATCACTTTACCAGTAGGGTCACTTGCAGAATAATGCTAGTGATGAAAAACATTTTTTTTTTCAAATTTACAGAGGAATTTAGCTAAGCTCGCAATATATACCTCATGAGTTGCAAAAAATTAAGTGTTATTTTCCATGACTATAATTTAGAATTGGCGCGTGCAAGTTTACCGTATTTATTACACGGCGATCCGCTGCAGTAGAATAATTCAATGTCCTTTTCAGATGTAATGTATATCTTTATATTATTTCTGCAAAAGTAATGTACAACAGACATTATGTTCATGTTAATTGTACATTTGTTTATACAAATAGTACTAAAAGGAATTTTGGCACGATTAATATAGACGAGGCAATGTATTAAAAATATGTGCAGAATATTTATTCAATTATTACACAATTATGTAATTCCATGAGTACCTTCCGTTGGCATAATACCGCGTTCATATATTTCTAGTTAATCTACTCCAACATTAGCCCTTCCTAACGCAACTTTTGCCAAGGTTATAAATGTCAAGTTCAGGGTCAGAGTATAAGGAGTTGACCTTCAATGGTAAAATTAGGCATTTTACCCAGGTGTGTCACAAGAGTATGATATCATTGGGTTAGTCTGCTAATGTGAGCTGTGGGACGCACAAACGATGCAATCGAAGACGCACTTTAAGCTCTAGGTATTAGATAGCCTCATGGATGCATAGGCAATTTTTCTTGTTATCACCAACGAAATAAGTCAACAGTATATCAGTAAATAAACCAGACAAATGTAAGAGAATTTGCGTGTCACTTGCAATCTTACGGATACTGCGCTAAGCACTAATAATGATGATGTATTTCTAAGGCTCTCTATAAGCAAAACTTTATGAATTAAGTCTTTGAAAAATAGATATGTGTTTAAGAAAACATACCAGAAAAATCATTAAAAAGCTGTCAATGGATTTGAGCTTTCGGTGAAACATGAAACCACATGAGATGAAACAAATAATGACTTAAGCACTGAAGAAGAGGCTCATATTTTGAACTTTGTCTTCCTACATGTAAGATTTCAGAATTTATAAAAATTCGTATTGCCTAATCACGAGTCAATAAATAAATATAATAAAAATAAAATATGTGTAGGAAATTAATTGAATATAATACTTCATCGTTATTAATGACGCATGACAGGGTGAGCAATGAAATAGCTATGATATCATTTGGCACTGTATGAGTAACGGCATTTTATATTTGTCGTATGTTGTACAACTCGAATGGTTTCCCTGAACTCTTCTCAGATTTCTTTCGTACGTCCACGGCATGAATTTGGATTTTTGATCTGAGTATGTAAGAAATTATTTTACTGGTGCACATAATAGTGTGTGTGAAGGTTGTTTTCACTCCTCAAGAACTTTGTATGTTACTTATACAGTCATTATAATTTCGATGGAGAAATATAGCGAGAGTTGTGTTAGCAATGGTACACTCATTACTGAAGCGTCACAATGCGTGCGGCCAATTTATTGTACATTTGTTGTTTTGTTCACTTAAAGACTTAAATAGCAAGGTGTGGAGCTCACGTTCGACACTCACTTTGCTAGAGTACAACACTAGTGACTCTTGAATTCTTTGCAAAGTAACACAAGATGGTCAACACACAACTTTCTGTTCACTGCACAGGCTATAGCCACTTCCGAGTTTATTATTCTGTGCAAAGATAAGAGTCGTAGGGTTCTGGGGGGAGACACTCTGCAATCACACAGGTCACTATAAGTTCACTATTATCCTCAAACTGCTCAGGAACAATGAGAGAAATTGGTCTACAGTTACCCTTAAACAATTGAAGGTTTGCACAGACTGCTTAGGTTACAGGTATTAAGGAACTGTTCACTCAATGCTCAGGTAATAGTAATAGACCTGCAGTTACACAGGTAAAGGAGCTTGCAGCTACACGGAAAATAGTGAAGCAACAGGTAAAGACTTTACATTGAGTTCACATGTAAAGACGCTTGCAAAGGATACCGTTCAGCTGAGCACAGCACGCACACACACAGAAAGCCACCCGGTACATGCGGCACGCGGAGCACAACACCGGACCATCCTACTCGGACGGCAGCTGTCTGCATTCTGACTCCGACCGACCCACAACACTGAAGACGATCAGAGCAGGAGAGAAAACCCAACCGAGTCGTACACTCGCTCGTACCTGTGGGGAGTGTTGCCAGATACTGCCATAGGACACCTCTGCCACTTGCCTCCCAACACCGTTCTCTTTCAGATGTTTCAATTGGGCGAATAATCAGCAGAAATGTAACGGTTTCTTGTTCATAGCATAAGTGACGCATTATTGTGGTCGAAGGAGAATTTGATGAGAAGCATCTATGGAGGCCTCAAAGATGGTTATTCTAAGGGAAAACAGACTATCCGGAATAGTTCGGATCCGAGAGCCGACAGGTTGAGTATATGTCGCAAACAACTACGCGTTATGAAACGCATGAGTAAGACGGTTTCTCTTGAAGAACCGTTGGGGAGAAGTCATCCTACCGTCCGTTGGCTGCATACCGTTGGTGTCAGCGCTCAAGTATTTATGTTGCAGCCGTTGAGTTACGCAGAGATTTTCTGGACTAGAGTATGAGCCCTTGGCCGTGTTGCGATTGGCGAGCATCTTGAGTTTGTCTTCATGCAATTGCGTCTTTAGCAACTGCAATGCAATCTCGCCTCTCATGATTGACTTAAGCAACTGCAATGCAATCTCGCCTCTCATGATTGACTTTAGCAACTGCAATGCAATCTCGCCTCTCATGATTGACTTTAGCAACTGCAATGCAATCTCGCCTCTCATGATTGACGCAGCATTTTGGCAGTTGACGAGCAATTTTGATTCTTGCCATTGACATGTAGTGTTGCCTTTGATTCTTGCCATTGACATGCAGTGCTGCCTTTGATTCTTGCCATTGAAATGTACTGCTGCCTTTGATTCTTGCCATTGACATGCAGTGCTGCCTTTGGTTCTTGCCATTGACATGTACTGCTGCCTTTGATTCTTGCCATTGACATGCAGTGTTGCCTTTGATTCTTGCCATTGACTTGCAGTGCTGCCTTTGATTCTTGCCATTGACATGTACTGCTGCCTTTGATTCTTGCCATTGACATGTACTGCTGCCTCTGATTCTTGCCATTGACATGTACTGCTGCCTTTGAGTCTTGCCACTGAAATGTAGTGCTACCTTTGATTCTTGCCATTGACATGTACTGCTGCCTCTGATTCTTGCCATTGACATGTACTGCTGCCTCTGATTCTTGCCACTGAAATGTAGTGCAACCTTTGATTCCTGCCACTGACATGCAGTGCTGCCTTTTATTCATACCACTGACATGTACTGCTGCCTTTGATTCTTGCAGTTGTCTTGTAGTGTCCCCGTTAATTCTTGCATAAACAATGCATAAGATTATATTGCAGGAGTAGAGGGAGCAAAAGGCGCATTCCCAGACAATACCCGGACTTACGCGCCGGCCCTCTATGAGCTATTACCGTTATGTCTGTATCATATAAATGTTTGAGGGAAAAAAGAAGAGAAAAGATGCAAGAGAGAAAAGATGATCTTCCAAACACGATTTATTGCTGCAGAACCGAGGGGCTCTGAGACGTTGGAGCGGGAAAGATAATGGATTGCGGTGGCCTCCGAAGCTGTGGCCGTTAAGAGTTTGTAACTCCTGGAGGAGGTGATCGTAGCTGTGAAGAGTGTCGCTCCCAATGTTAGTAAGACGGCTTTCAAACGCGTTGACTGTCTCTGCCTCGACAAGCTCGGAGGGGCGAGTGCATTTCAGGTATTCATTATGAAATATGGGAACAATTAGTGGCTTATAGTGGTCCCTGGATTTCTCCTCGAAATTCTTTTTAACGAATTCCGTTACTCTGCTTGTCATTTTCACACTCCTGTCAACTTGGTGACTGTGCTGTATTTTGCTCGTGATAGTTGGGCAGAGGGCACGTTGTAGAGTGATAGCTGCCAATTCTCTCCGATTCATTTTCAATTGGGTAGAGTTGATCTCTGGCCCTAAGTGCAGAACTGAACATTTGACGCCAGCCCTTATGCGAAGTTAGGTATCAAAATTATATTGGTTTTCCCAAACTGACATACATAATAAATGTTTTGCATTGACGCAGACAAGGGGTAGTTCGAGTCACTAGTAACTTTTCTGTAGGAGTGCAGAAAATTGTTCTGTCATTCTATTCCCGTGCTTTTATTTTTATCTCTGTGTAAGAACGAGTTGCTTAATGCCAATCATGTGTGCAGGTGTAGCCTAAGTGTATCCATGTATATTTCCCTGTGGGTGACCTTCTATTGATGAGAATCGGGCCCATCGATGCTGAATAATGTAGTTACCTTGTATTTGATAGCGTATTTGTGAACCTATTGTGTTCTTAATAAAGTTTTTTTTATTGATTATATATGGCTCAGCTGCCACGTCGCGGTCCATTCCATGAGGCGGTCACGTTCTTGCTGGAACTCAGTTCTATCCGTGGCAGGATGACATAGTTTGGTGTTATCAGCAAATATCCTGCGAGTGAGTTTGCGTGAATGCGTACTGTAGTGTTGCCTTATGTTTCTTGCCATTAACATGTAGTACTGCATTTGATTCTTGCCATTAACATGAGTACTGCATTTGATTCTTGCCTTTAACATCTAGTACTGCATTTGGTTCTTGCCTTTAACATGTAGTACTGCATTTGATTCTTGTCATTAACATGTAGTACTGCATTTGATTCTTGCCGTTAACATGTAGTACTGCATTTGATTCTTGCCTTTAACATGTAGTAC
>LQNS02278089.1:10461788-10477014 GCA_001587735.2 Parhyale hawaiensis | reverse complement strand
TAACATAATCGGAGATGCTGACCTCTGGATTTTACAGTAGTTTTAGATTTAACTATTAACTACATATTTAGAAACAATAAGCACGTGTTTTCAATGACCTTTATTAACGAATGTTTTTCATTTGCCATGAATGTAGTACTTACATCACTAGGAAAAGGCTGGTTTTGTTTGAAGGTTCCTAGATTAATAAGAAAGTATTTTGTCGCAAATTGTATAAATTGACCTCCAGGCCTTTGTGCAAACGACCGACTTCATGGGGCAGTAAAATATGGTGTAATCTATGACTCAGTCAATCGCAACTGAAATGCTGCCATAATTATAACGTATTTTTTAATTTGGCATCTTGCTGCAAACAGGTTAATGAAACTAGTTTAGTTGATTGCAAATTGTTTTATTATAATACAGTGATGAATGATAGATCTTGAATTTTAATTAATTCCTTTTTGTGTCACCTTTATCAGCAATAAGAGCTTTACTGTGTCTCGGCACGCCACTGCAAAGTTTTGCACAAATCCCGAAATTCTGTTAGTGGAACCAAGCTTGAATAAGGCGGCATTCAAGTTCCTCCGTTGTAATGGGCACGTAGAATGACATAAAATTTCAATGATTTTCTTTCCTGGTGAACTTGCTTCCCAATGGTAGGAACTACACGCCATTTTGCGCAATCCGCATTTTTACCGATTTAGCCGTGCAACAAGAAGCCGAATCTTAGAATACCCACGGCTGTGGCCATACCATTCCCGTATTTCATCAAGGCAGTCGATAACATTTAGCACGGCTATGGTATAAACACTTCGATATGGATAGTACCTTCTCTCAACAATACGTAAACAGATTTTCCATGGATTGAAATGGCTTCCCATATCATGATTTTCATTGCAATTTTGTTTATCTTCTGAACACATTCAATGTCTCGCAGAGCCCCTGCTGACAATATGGATAGGATCATCTAGCACTGCAATGGTTGATCCTTACGAGGAAGCCAGTTGTAACAATATCAACCTTGACAAAAGGAGTGGAACAGCCCTAGAAGTAATGAAGTATTCTGCCATCTCTTTCGCTTGATATGAATGTCACTATCGTTTCGAAGAAAGGATGCTGTATAAATCAAAGGCGATGATGATTTTACACATCTCGTTGTGGCATTACTAATAATTATGGCTCATGTATGCACTACAGTGAAATTAAAAACCTAAATGTATCTTCCCTTCTCTCGCTCCTGAGAAGTCCACGCAGAGTGGTTCCTAGCCCACTGCATACAGGACTGTTTAATTGTCTAACTGAGCCGAGGAGTGTTGCTCGGGCGGTGTGCTTTGGAGCCGCTTTGGAGCAGCTTATTGTTCACGGCCTTTCTGGCGTCTAATACCCTGCACATGGAGTTGAGATTTTTTCCTGTTTTCATGAACCAGTTGTACTATTTTTGTACCTATTCTTGGAGTTGTTTATTCGTCGTCAGTCACAGTGTTCCTTCCATGTAGCCATTTGTGAAAGTAGCGCTCTCTGAAAACTCATACCATCGCCAAGCAAGCCAACCTTGATGAAAAATTCAAATCGGTTTTGAAACTATAATTTTCTATTTATCAGCACCAAAATTTGGTCATTTGTGCCTTTTGATGGTGATAATAGCTTCTGTAATTTTCTCAAAGATCTGTTCATAATTTTTCCAGTTATGTTGCCGATATACATTCTGACAAACATTAGTCATACATACAAACAAGTCAACCGACCATCACCAAAGCTTGATCATTTACGTCGTTTGCCATTTCTAACGATTTCTATGAATTTCATAAAAATCGTTCATAACTTCTTGAGTTATTTTGCTTACAAACAATAAATCAAGCACAAAGACAAACAAACTTACAGATCATCACAAAAATTCGGTCTTTTACTCTTCGTGATATACCTATAAATTTCATAAAAATCTGTCCATAACGTCTTGAGTCATTATTATTATTAAAACTTCA
Organism: Parhyale hawaiensis; assembly: GCA_001587735.2. NCBI lineage: Eukaryota > Metazoa > Arthropoda > Malacostraca > Amphipoda > Hyalidae > Parhyale > Parhyale hawaiensis. Next base: position 10,475,050 of record LQNS02278089.1, on the reverse strand, counting down.
CGCCCGGGCCGCCACGGACAGGTAGTACAACCCAAATGAAGCAGTTTGCAACACCAGGAAGCCCGAAACGCTGCTAAAAAGAATCCAACAAAATACAATTAACTTCTGACTTAAACGCCTGCAGGCCAACACGACCGAAAGCCGACGCCGAACCCCAACAGACCAGGGCACAAAGCACCGACTGAACTGACGAATTCTGCATCTAACAGTCTCTAAAGTGAAAGAGTGCGCGTCAACCGCAGCACGTGTAATCCTCCTTGAGACCTTGAAGGCTGGGACAAATGAATACAACCAATGTCTTTCATTGTTGTAAACCTTATAAAACATACAGAGTCCAGCAACCTCTATCCTATGAGACAGGTTCACCAGATCATTTTCGGCACAGAGCCCGCTGGCTGAACTAATAAGTCGGTCCAGCAGATGCAAGTGACTGTCAGCAGCTGAAGCCCAGACCGCTGAGCAAAACTCCAACACAGGCAGCAAAAAAGCATAAAAGCATCTGCGGTAAACCTCCCTGTCACCAAACACAGAATTTACCTTACGCAGGAGCCCAATTATACCGGAAGCACCTGACACCAGTCGCCTAATATGCTTTTCAAAGGTAAGCTTCTTATCGAAGACAACACCGAGAATCTCCAAGGAGCTAGACTACTGGAGCAAAGTGTCATCGGTACAAAGAAAAAAAAGAGGCAAATAAACAATCGGTTGAACGAATCTCCAACAAAAGTAAATCATCTGCTACGATTAATATACCTAACAGTCCCTGTAAATTTCGTAAAGATCCACCCATCTATATTACAATTCTGCTTGAGACTTCATCCGTTCTTCCATCTGTCTGCACGTTACGCTTTTCAATATTAGATAGCGGGAGCTTCAACTTTACAAGAAGCTCAGATTTTCGCTCGAAAGAAGGTCAACCATAGCTGTCTTCTTTCGCTCGCTCATGAAGAAATTTTCAGTCAGTTTCGAAGCAAAGACATGAAGTTCTTTTACACGTATTATACATACCGTACCGGTCACATAACGATCCAGATATGGGAAAATTCGTAGCCAGAATACAGTGCAAAGCTAGCTGTTCTGAGAGCGCATAGCTCCGCCAAGCAAAGCAATTTTCACAAAAAATTCAAATTGGTCCTGAAACTAGGATTTCCTTTTTATCATCACCTAAATTTGATTAATTGTGCCTGCTGACAGAAATTCACTGCTTAGGTAATTTTCTCGAAGACCAGTCCGTAACTTTTTGAGTTATTTTCTGTTAAACATTCTGACAAACAGTAGTCAAGCACATTAACGGAAGTACTGATCATCACCAAAATATGGTTATTTGTGTCTAGTAACATTTCTAAAATTTCAGTAAATTTAATACAGATCCGTTCAAAACGTTTTGAGTTACGTAGTTGACAAACATAAACTCAAACATAGAGACAAACAAACGGACAAGCAGATCATTACAAAAATCTGGTCATTTTCTCTTCATAAGATTTTTAACGATTTGTGCAAATACCATCAAGATCCGTAAATAACTTCTCGAGTTATGTTACCAAGAAAAAATAGACAAAAAAAACGGTTGAACGGATCTTCAACAGTTAATCATTCCTGTAAATTTCTTAAGGCTCCGTCCATAACTATTTGAGTTATCTTGGTGATAGACAGAATAACAAACGTACACAACAAAAACCTAACCCCCCTGGCCGAGGTAATAATATTGCAAGTACTGTATGCACATCTTGCCACACAGGGTGTAAGTTCGAAACTGCAGGATGTTTCCGGAATTACAAACAAGTCTGCTATTGACTCCCATTCTCCCGAGTATACATTTCCGTATTAGTGGTCTCCATGCTTAAAAAAAACTTATTTATTGACAATAGGTCATCTTAGTTACACCTACGCTTAAGGTGCTCTGAAATAAAGGCTCCATAATAGCAATAAGAATAATAACAATAAAATTAATAACCGGCTAGTATCTCGCATGCAGTGGATGCACCTTTTGAGATTTTTTTGCCCTAATTTTAGTAGCGTAGTAGGGTAGCGTGAAGAGTAGAAGCAGTCAGTCAGTGGTGAGAGTCCCTTGCCACTGCTTCCTCTCGCCTCTCGGTGCCGGAGTGCTCCGCGTAATGTAAGTACGTAAATCTACAAAATTGTTCCCGTGATTCTGTAAAAAATATGTGTATAACCAGGTCATTATGAGGCAAGTATGCGTAAGGTACACAGAGATGAAGGTTTCAAAACATAGGTAGTTCGTGATTATTATGCAACGCAATTGTGGTAGGCAAAAACACAAAAGTAGTTTCTAGTAAACACCATATATTGACACAAATGTATCCGAAAATAGTAGCACAGCTTGCAATAAAACTGAAAAGGAGGAAAAAATTTCTGGATGAAATTGATACCATTGTTGTTTTACTAGCCCTTATCTAGGCTGGTACTCTCTCCAGTCTGACATTCATGAAAAGGTGTTTTCAATCACACAGTAGAGGGATTAGCAAGAATCACTGGCAAATTCTCTGTAGTATTCCAGCAAGTTCATCTTACTCTCTTTTTACTATATAGCTTATTTATATTTTTTAGTGAGTATAAATTGTTTAATGCCAATTACGTCTCAGTAACGTTTGCAGGTGTAGTCTGAGTGTATTCATGAATTTTTCTGGTGAAGCGGCACCTATTTATGGGACTGGGCCACATAGACTAATAATATCGGTTACTTTGCATCTGTAGATATATTTGTGAACCTCTTGTGTTGTTACTAAAAGTTATTTGATTTGAAAAAGTCTAGTAGTTTAAGCCATACATCATTCAGAGCGAACAGTTTGGGTAAATCCAAATATGCAGAGAGACGGGCAAATAATCAAAGCATCATTCTTCATACTGCCTGTATGTCAAGGCGCTCGCTCCGAAATGCATGAGATCATCCTCGTAATATCACGACTGGATACTACAAAAAAATACACGAGTACAGAAAAAAACTCCAGAACCATGCCCGCAAGCTCTACGAATAGTCCTCTTGAACTTGACATTGAGACCGTCTTTGTGAGGTAACCTTGGACGTGGACCATCCACATCGTGTCCGGCAGTTGTCCAGAAATATATTCAGGTTACCTATCACTTTCATGAAGTAAGTTGCAAGTGAACGCTGTACTGAAGAGTAATAAGCCAGGGGATTTTAAGCTTTTAAAAGCTAAGTATTTAGAGAGTGTATGAAATTTTACACAAAAGGAACGCACCTCGCACAAATGAATGCTCCAACCTCCTGCAGTCCGACGGCATCACTTCGCTATCATCGCCTGTAACCTTGCAACGACCTACCCCTTCAACTCAAAAGAAAAATCTTAGCACAGATAAGTATCTCACGTTAAGAAGCCAGGCCGTAAAGAAATATTCAATATCAGTGAAGTTGGAAGGCAATTTGTGCTAAATTATTATGAATTATGGCTGCATGGAGGTGTGCGGCAATGAGCTAGCCTTGCACTTGCACCAACAACGTGCGCTGGCCTTGACTTCTAACCGCCCATGCCGCCTCGCTCACTGCACTCCTCGACTCCTACCAAGATCCTACACATGAGTTAGCACCAAAACCGGCTGCGTCTTACACCACCAAGGCTGCCTACCCACTACAGTATTATGCACAGATAGGTGAAACATTTAAGCTGAAAGAAATGTTTTCTTCTCTGGTTCTGAATTGAACTTGTTAGCATTCCCTATTGGTACCAAATAGCATTGCCACAGTACGAGTCGTTATTTTAGTTGTTACACGTAATTCCAATATGATTCGTATATATTTCTTTGTTTTATCCTGACGGCCAGTAATATCACCTGAAGACATCTTTAGGCATAGAAAAGACTAACCATTGCTGTAGTTAATGGTATCAGAGGGTGCTATTAACTAACACATTGGCTTTGTGGACAAGGAAGCTAGGTTCTTATATAGATTTTCATAAAAATTAATCCCTTCGATCCTCATCAATGCTTTTTTGTAGCAAGATATATATTTTTTGCTCCTTAAGCATTCAGAGAGGAGAATTACAGAGGATTCATTACAAACTTAAAACAACATGTATTAATGATTACAACAGTGATCTGAATAACATAGACAGTGAGTTTTTAAAGTACACGTTTACACAAAATTCACAGTTTATGATGAAAGACAACTACAACGTTGTTAAATGTATTTAATAGAATGAAATCGGGTTCCCTACTAGTTGTAGTTTTCCTTTTAAAATTAGCACAAAGTTACTTGTTGTATATATATGCACCAAAAGATCCGTCTGAGGTACGTGTTGAGGCAGATACGGTACGAAGTAGAGATGGCACGTGCGTACCTTGGACGGTGCACACTCAGCAGCCAGGCTGCACTATCGTCGTTCACGACTACTTTGCGTTCACGTAAGCATTCCTGCGAGCGCCACCACTAAAACAAACGCTACCTAAGCTAACTTAATCTAGCCTAACCTAACCTACCCTTGCCTAACCCAACCTAACCTCCTTACCTAACTTTCTAACCTAGGCGTTAGCCTTGAATGAGTTACCTACTGACAGGCGGTAACTCGATGGTGCTCGGTAAAATGGAACTTCCAGCCGTCTCGAGTCTCTTTTGGTCGTTTTTAATACTTGTAAAACGATTCAAAGTGACGAAGCCAACGCTCATGTCTGCAGCTTAGGATGAGTGGCATTGGCTTAGCTCGACTCTGACGACCCAACCGAACAAGCTCGAAATCTCACAAGGCCGGATCAAGAATTAGCTTGAGCAAATGCAAACGCTCTTTATTCTGTAAATTAAGTTGCGCCAAACTTGCTGCCAGTCCTATTTCATACTTACATATATTCAGCGGCAAAAAATGATCGTTCACAAGGCCAACTCGAGCAACATAATACGAACGTAAAACTGCAACATTGTTTCTGGTGTGCTATTATTTGTGTGTGATGCATTGATCAACGGCATCACCAAAGCAATGAGCGGAAAACAATACCGACCAGACCATACTGCGTGCATGTGAGTTAGAGGGGACCTCCTCGTAGGTAGCGGCCAAGTTAGCATGCAGGGAGATCACTTGAAATCAACAGCATAAGGCTCAGAATATCTCATATAGAAGGTCTTGTAAATTAGTGATGCACACAAATACGATGACGTAACCAGCGTTACATCAATACTTTAAGCGCATCTAAGGTTTTAAGTCTATTGCTTCATCAGAGTTTGGAGAATAACACTGAAGAAAACTCCCTTTTGTGAAGAGGATCATTTGCTGAATTCGAAAACCATCGGTACAACGTATATTGTTATAAAATTATATAATAAACCTCCGCTGACATCTGAGTTCCAACTGAGAACAATCTAATTAATAAAGTACTCGTACAACAGAATTTTAAACAAACTGCCGTCTTCATAGTGGAGAATTTGCAGCGTACAAAACTTTGTAGCTACTACACATTGTGCGAAAGTGTCGTGGGCTGAAATAAAAAAACTTCGAGTTCGCCTCTAGCGAAACTAGAGCACTCTGAGAGCGCACACCTTCGCCGAGCAAGGCACGGCAACGAAATATTAAAATTGAGTCTGAAACCATGATATTCCTTGAATGAACACGAAAATCTAATCATTTGTACCTTTCAACAGTATCAAGAGCTTCTGTAATTTTTTGGAAGTTCCGTTCATAACTTTTTGAATTATACTCCTAACAAGCATTCTGACAAACATTGGTCAAAGATACAAACGGATCAATCGATCATCACCAAAATTTAATCGATTATGTCTTTTAACGTTACCAACAATTCTTGTAAATTTCATAAAGATCCATTCATAAATTTTTGAGTTATTGTGATAAAAAATATAAAATTAAACGCGGCAACAATCAAACAGACAGACAGATCATCACAAAAAAAATTGGTCATTACTCTTCGTAATATACCTAACAACTCATGCAAATTTCATAAAAATTCGTTCACAAATTTTTCAGTTATGGCAATAAGAAAAATGAGGCAGAAAAACAAACAAATAAACTAGAGCACTCTGGGAGCAGAGCGCCAAGCAAGGCAACGGTAGCAAAAAATTCAAATTGTCTCGGAAACCATAATTTTCTTTGTATTAACTCCAAAATCGAATCATTTGTGTCTTTTGATAGCAATAACAGCTTGTGCAATTTTTTGAAGATCCGATCATAACTTTTTGAGTTATACTGCTAACAAACGTTATGACAAACATGAGTCAAACATACAAACGAACAAACAGATCTGCACCAAAATTAAATCATTTATGTCTTTTAACATTACTAACAACCCCTATAAATTTCATAAGGATCCATTCATTATTTTTTGAGTGATTGTGCTAACAAACATAAAATTAAAAACAGTGACAAACGAACGAGCGAACCAAAGGATCAAAACCAAAATTTGGTCATTTACTTTTTGTTACATACCTAACAACTCATGTTAATTTCATAAAAATCCATCCATAACTTTTTGAGTTATGGCAGTGAAAAAAATGAGACAGACAAACAAACAAACGGATGGACATATCTTCACCAAAAGTTAATCATCTGTTCCTCATAGCATATCTAACAATCCCTGTAAATTTCATCCAAATTGGTTCAGAATTTTTTGAGTTATCTTGGTGACAGACAGACAGATAGACAGACAAACACGACGAAAACATAACCTCCTTGGCTGAGGTAGCAAAAAAAAAAAAAAACTGGTGAACAGATGTTCACAAAAAGTTAATCCTAACATACTTAACAATCCCTGCAAATTTCGTTGAAATCGTTCCACAACTTTCTGAGTTATCTTGGTGACTTACAAAGAAACAGACAAACTCGACGAAAACATAACCTCCTTGGCGGAGGTAACTATCTGCTGTCGATCAGTTGTGGCGCTGTCATGGCTCCAGAGCTCGCTCGACCACATCAACCAGCAAAGACTTACAATGCGATATGACAAGTTTTATTAATTCTAACGCACAAAAGCCCAATACCTAAAGGGATAACAATCTAACATACATTAGTTACACATAATCTATTTTCTCATACAAAGCTTTTCACTTAGGAAACATATTGATTTTCTAAATGTAATGCAGGCCTTCTATTCACGCTATTGGGTTTCCGCCACTAGCAACGCTCCGTCTCACAACAACCTTGCATAAACTACAGGTAGAGGCATAAAGATAAAAATAAGCAATAGTTCATTATACCGATCGTTTACTGAACTCCACGCGGTGGTCCATTTTGGATTAGGCAGCAACAGTGTTGGAATTACGTGGCACAGGGACACGTTTACCAAACGGCTCACAGATGCCTCCATGTTGATTTAAGATGAAAAGAAGTTAAAAATTACCATGTACAAAACCTTTTTATGGAACACTCACTGATTCTCAGTGTTGATTCAGCTATAGAAAAAATTTGTAAGTATTCGTCGCGTACCCTTACTGGAAGACTCCATGGCCCCTTGTGGCACCAGAGATGTCTTACAAGGTCCTATCTATTTATAAATGAAGAGCTGCCTTGGAAGTGGTCGGCTGCAAGATCCCGACCTTCACTAGATAGCCTTACTCTGGTTGTGGTCCCTACAACGCGACGAGCTATTGAGCAGAAATAAAAGTAAGAGCGAAATAATTGGAAACTTTTCAATGCGTGTCAAGATGCCTGACGGATATTAAAGATTACGGTGCTAGCAAATTGTTTTCACTTCTACACAACAACATAAGAATGTTAGAAATGTTCAAATGTTCTCCAGTGAAATTAACATACATTTTGAACAGTCAACAAAAGATTCCTATTTACGGGAAATAGCTCAGACAACATAACACCTTTTTAAAGATGTAGTTTAAAAGGAGCAAGTAAGCTCAGAAGTTCCAAATTGTAATCATGCAAACAATATAACTGTCGATGAATTTCTTTAACATTCGAATGGGCATTGAATTACTCTATGAAATAAGAGTGTCAGGTCAGAAAAACTATTCACATGAACTTTATCCTAATTCACTCCGAGTAAAAATTGAAAGTTATGATTTCGAGTAGAAAGAAATTAAGAGCGCCATCATGGATGCGCTACCTCTTCCAAAATAAACTGGTCGGCCGACTCCTGATGCAGTAAACTAGTTTAATTATGTGGAACCAGGCTGGTTGTGCTGCATGCTGGGCAAGACTCTGGCTGGTTTGCTGTTATCCTTGAATCGGAGCCTTCGTCCCATTCTCTCCTGCAAGTCACGTCTAAGAATTTCGCTTCCAAATTGCAGGCTCGGGAATCCACGCCGTGGGGGCAAGTGGCCGGGACGAGTTAAGTCTGACTTGCTTCTACACATCTTTTGCTTTCATGACTTATATATGAACGCATACAGTTGAAGATTTAACTTTTGTAAAGCGTGCACGTGCGCATTGGGTACCTGAGAAATTCTTATTCTCCTACTGGTTCGAAGTAGTTAAAAAATAAAAATTTCATGAAAATCGAAGATGTTTGAAATTAGAATGTCATATAAAATGGGGTACTAGGTAGATACTTGTTATCCCACAAGACACAGGTTAAGTAAAAAGCAATGCGCACATGAAGCAAGGTATGTTTACTCTTCCCTTACATCAACAAGCGATTGCTGCCAATGCTCTATAATTAAAACAAATTTAGTAAAGCTGATTTCATACCGCACGTTAAGCGATTAGTGCTAATCCTATAAGTATTAACTAATGTGTATTATTATTATTAAAACTTCACGCTCGGGCCGCCACGAACAGCTAACACAACACAAATGAAGCATTATGCAACACCGGGAAGCTTGAAACGCTGCTAAAGAGAATCCCACAAAAAACCATTAACAGCTGGCGTAAAAGCTTGCAGGCCAACACGACCGAAAGCCGATGACGGCAGTGAATTCCAATCCGAAAGAGACCAGGGCAAGAAGCAATGACTGAACTGACGAGTTCGGCATCTAACATTCTCCAAAGTGGAAGAGTGCGCGTCAACCGCAGCACGTGTAATTCTCCCAAAGCCTTAAGAGCACAGACAGAAAATACAACCAATGTCTCTCATTGTTGTACACCTTATGAAACAGACAGAGTCCGGCCACCCCTCATCTGTACTGTTCAATACTTATGTCCGTTATTTTAAACAAGTACAACTGGATTGGCTAAGCCGTAGATTTCCTTAAACATGCGATGAAAAGACTGGAAGCAGATATGCCATAAAAGTTTCGTAAAATTTGGGGAACTTCCATTACTTTCTCAGGTAGTCTGGTACTAAGTAAAGCCTTCGCCTCTCGGTTGGAACCCACGCACGCTGTGCTCCAATGGGAGCTTACACCTGAGCTCTGTCTGACTGCACGAGTGCTTTGCATCACGTAGTTAATGCAAACGCCAATCGTATTCAAAACATAACTGGTTTGTCTGGTATTTCATTGTTATTATTACACTAGTGGACCCGCGAGTGAAAAAATTCACGCAATAATCGAAATATTTGCTCTCTTCTTTGACTTGCCGTTTCCACATTTTCTCACTCACGCTTATTAGTAACTCTTATTCCCTTCTGTAATCCCTCCTGCATCAAGTCTTTCTGGTTACTGTGCCGCATAGGCGCTTCGTCTCTCTATTGAAAGCACGTCTTCGTTTTTGAGACTGTAGTAGTCTCTTTTTTCTTTTACGTTCCCTATCCTCTATCTTAATTAAACGTGCGTCTTTAGTAAAATACCATCGCCGACGGTTATTTCATCGTAGGGCTTCGCCGATGAAAATTGGCGATTTTTGGTTCCGATGCCGATGGAGCGATGATATTGCCATCGCAATCGTAGAAACGATGGCGATGGCCATCGTACCATCGATTTTGCCATCGTAACATAATCGGAGATGCTGACCTCTGGATTTTACAGTAGTTTTAGATTTAACTATTAACTACATATTTAGAAACAATAAGCACGTGTTTTCAATGACCTTTATTAACGAATGTTTTTCATTTGCCATGAATGTAGNCTCTCTATTGAAAGCACGTCTTCGTTTTTGAGACTGTAGTAGTCTCGCTTTTCTTTTACGTTCCCTATCCTCTATCTTAATTAAACGTGCGTCTTTAGTAAAATACTGCAATAAACTTGAATAGCCCTCCAGTCAGCTTATATGCAATGTGAGTGCGCCGTATCCATAATACTGTCTCTCATACTTAACTATCTGAAGTGCTCAAATGTCGGCCTCTGAAGCGAAATATGCACTCTCAGAGAAAAATAGTAAGCTAGAAAAAATAGTGGTCTACTGCCCGTGAAATGCTTGAAGAGAAAGCTACATTGTCAAATTTAATAAAAAGACAGTAAGTTAGAAGAAATAAGTGTCTACTGCCCGTGAAAAATCATCACCTCTGAGTGCCCCGCTGATTATCTGCCGAATTTATACGTCGTGACCTGAGAGAACAAAGTTATAAAATCGGACTCCAGAAGCTGCATACATATTTTCCCGATTTCAAGAATGGCTTCATGCAAGAAGTGCATTCAGACGAAGAGATAACGATCCAATTTTCATCATCTTCTGCAATATGGTCATCAGTAGTGAGTAATGATGCGAGATACCCGTTTTTGAGGGTAAGCTACTCTCGCGGCTCCCCTCGCGCGTGAGCGTCCGGTTTATAACGGCCAATGCACTACTAGTTTAGCGGAGGTCTGGGGGGGAGGGGCGCAAACCGGAAGTGGGCGGGGCCTGGGAAACCGGAAGTAGGTGGAGCCGGAACCTACCCTCAAAAACGGGTATGTCGCATCATTAGTCACTACTAAGGTATTCTAGTATATTTACAAGGGAAAATCGTGGGCAGTTCTGGTAATAGGGGAAGATGGGCCTAGAAGGGTATGGAACTTACCCGAAAGATCCGTCCTCCATACGCACAAGTCTTGACTGAAGCAACGACAGGCAGGCGGCTAGTCGTCAGCTCCAGCCCGAAGGAAGGACTTCCCGCTAGGTTTAGGGGGAAAGAGGAGCGAGCATTCTCGCCAGATGCGAGAATGCGACAAAGTTAGGGAAAATTTCCGGACAAATTGCCCTGGTCATCCACTGTCTGATTTTCTTCTGTAGCCATTTGTTCGGGTGAGGTATACTCGGCGTACTGGTGCTCTTCATGAGTTTACCTTGGACCCGGGACGATGCCATACGGGCCAGTATTCTCGTTTGTTTTTGCCATCATGTGTGTATGTTTGGAATGGTCTTAATGGCTCTGTTTTCGCTGGCGCGGGTATTGGCAACTCTAAACGGTCTGTACACAGAGCTATTCTGTGATCTCGGATCTTCTCTATCTTTTTTCTTCACTCGCTGGGCTGGTTGCGTAGAGTTTTGTTAACCTAATGGAGTTTCTCCGTTCCCACGTCACCAGTCAAGTGTAATTTAATAATCCTTGTATAATAAAACGCTTGGTGTATTTATTTATTTATTTCGTGTACCCTCTTAAGGATATAGGTGAAAAATATGGCAGTTTGCAGATTTCGTTATTAAGTTTCGTTTCCATGGAGATCGATGACCAGGTTGGAGAAGAAAGCTTAAGTGAAATCCTTATCCCTTTATTGTCTGAATATATTTCTTGCCACTTTGGAGATAATGGCGATCCTGTTCCCTTCTGATGGAATCACTCGGCAATAATCTACAATATAATAAAGACCGATGTGTATTTATCTGTTTGTTTATCCATTTTCTGTCACGCTTTAACAAAACAGATAGGCGGAAATTAGCCCAGGCTGGAGGCATTGGTCGTCCTCTCAAGTTCCATTGAAAACTTATCGGTAGAAAATTGGCTGGGTTGCAGAAGATGACAAACGTACCTTAATCAAGGACGGTGGAATTTCAAAAATGAAGATAACGCAGGCTCAGTCTGATTCGTATGAGTATTACCTTCTCCATACATCGAAGCTATGGCAAAGTATCGGGCGACCTCAAGTCTATATGCACTTCTTGCATTGCCAAAGTTGAAATCTCAGCACTGAAGATATCTGAAGCTTCCATAGGCACGCTCATGCCTCTTGATTCGTAGTTTCTTCCCAACGATGATTTTCTTGCATCAGCTATTCTCCCAACTTTGATGCAATTGTATACGAAACATCTTTCAATAACCAAAAAACTATCGGACAAATATGACATATTAGGGTATCTATGATACCACATCGAATCAATTATTTACAGTTTTGCTGAACTGCCTGCAAATGTAATTTATTTTTTCCATATCAGAGAAAGAAAGAAAGTAAGTATCGATGTTGGCAGTTGTATGAAGAGAACAATGATTAATGAAATAAGATCAACACAAAATCTTCGCTGTCTTTTATGACAGCGCGGGCCCTCTAGTTAGACCATATTGCATAAGAAGGCTAAATTTGGAATACGGTACTTATCGTTATTACCATTGAATGCAGTTCTTGGTCTTCCAGCTTGTCTTGCCGTTCCCGTTTAGTCTGATTTTCATTCCTTTTCTCTACATCTAAATTATATTTTCTTTCGGTTTACGATGAGCACATTTAGAAGAAAACCAGCGAAGCGTACGCAGAGCTAGGAATAATTTTTTTCCTATGTAGTAGACGTGGTAAATCTTTTTTCCAACTTCTTAGGCCCGAAAATATTTTTCTGCTGAAACTATCTCACTGTGTGTTCTGGATACGCAGCACAAATGAAATTTAGTGTTATATCAGCGCTTACTAATACAGTTAATGGAAGGAAAGAGCGTGCTGAAGACAAATTGAAATGTACTGCTCAGTAGAAAGTACGCATCTCTTACGATAATTTGAGTTGGCCGACGTAGCGTTTTCCTCTATATGTATTTTAGTAAGGAAAGTACAATCAATGAAGAAGTGCCATAACCAATTTCCTGTGATGAAGAAGAAGCAAGACAAAAAAGAAAAGATTCAACACCGGCCTATATTAAGCAAACTAGAGGGCCCTGCCGTCAAAAATGACGGCAAAAATGTTATGATTAAGCTTTTTATTGTTTCGGTTCCCAGTCTTGGTTTTGCTGTGTTAGAGGTCTCATTCCAGCAGGCCTGATCTTCCATTAGTGAAACGCAAGCTGTACAACCATGAGTTTTGCGATAGCAAAATATCCCTGCAAGATAAGGCGTGAATATCAGCTTGGAATTGATTAAGCGTTAGGTGGCGCTAAGAAAATATAGTTCAGTGAAGAGAATTCACTGGAAATGCCCAGGGCTCACCGTATTGTGGATACCAGCTGATTGTTGAACCTCCAGCGTCGAACTTTGGCTGCGATGTAAATTCAGTATAAAAAGGCGTCTGCTCAGCGTGAAGATTCAACTACTACGATATCATTCAGCAATGAAAGCGGGGATCCAG
>LQNS02278089.1:10390019-10400968 GCA_001587735.2 Parhyale hawaiensis | reverse complement strand
GTCAGCGGTTACGTGCACTGTGGAGATAATTCGCTGCTGGCTCTCTCTTTGGGCGCAAACTGCGGCACCACAGAAGACACCCAGCAGAGTGACTCCACACACGTGGGGTGACAAGAGCAACGTAACCTGGACTTCTTCCGAAGACTCTCAAGGTAACTCAAGATAACTCAAGGTAGTCTTTCTTTTACATACTTATAGAACATCGAGTTGCACGTTGTCATAGGGGCTACGGAAAATTCCTTTTATGGTTTAGTAGTCTTCACAATTCTCGTCACTTCTCGACATACGATTACATGGTTGCACCTGTTTTCCTCCGTTGGCTTATGCCCCAGGCCTAGTACGATACTGGACGCCTGGCAGTGCAGTTTTTGATGCAACACGAAATGACTGTAAATTTCAAATTTCTGACTTCACATTTTCACCGTGACATATACGTGGCCTCAACTTTCAAATTTGCTTCTATTCGGAGTCACTCTAGTTTTTTTTAGAAGAAGGCCTGTGGGGTCACGTTTCCGAAGTCTGCCTGTAAAAAAATAAAAATCCCTTAACATCATAAAAAACGCTAATATGATTAATGGACAGACAAAATAGTAGTGGTCCCAACACTGAACCATGCGGAGCACCGATAATTATATCTATAGTTGATGAGCTCTGCAGGGACCACAAACTGCCTACGAATGTTCAGGTAGTCGTCATAAAGGCTCATTGTATTATACCTAATTCTGCGGTGCTCCAGTTTCCAAGTAATAACTTCGTATTCATCCAACTGAATACTTCTAAAGGTCTGGATATAAACAACTCATGCAGTATTTTTCATCAAAACTTGTAGAACATCGTGCCCAAAGTTAACAATTGCGTGTGTAGTACTTGTACCACAGTGGAATGTATGTATACTGAATCAAGTCTAAAAAAATATCATTGTCAGTGAATTGCTTTGTTCTTAAATTCATAATTTTTTTCAAATTTCTTTTTGATAATAAAGTATACTTAATGTAATGCATTAAAAATTAGAGCACTCTGAGACCGCATAACTCCGCCAAGCGAAGCAACGGTAGCAAAAAATTCAAAGTGACTCTGAAACCAAATTTTTTGTATAAACTCCAAAATCCTATCATTTGCGCCTTTTGATAGTAATAACAGCTTGTGCAATTTTCTTAAAGATCCCTTCACAACTTTTTGAGTTATGCTGCTAACAAACGTTGTGACATACATGAGTCAAACATACAAACGAACGAACGAACCGATCTGCACACTAAAATTCAATTATTCATTTCTTTTAACATTCTAACAACCCCTATGAATTTCATAAAGATCCATTCATTATTTTTGGAGTTATTGTGCTAACAAGCATTAAATTAAAAACAGTGACAAACGAACGAGTGAACAAACGGATCATTACCAAAATTTGGTCATTTACTCTTTATTATATACCGTACAACTCATGATGATTTCATAAAAAATCCATCCATAACTTTTTGAGTTATGGCATTGAGAAAAATGAGGCCAGACAAACAAACAAATGGATGGACACGTCTTCACCAAAAGTTAATCATATGTTCCTCCTAACATACCCAACAATCCCTTTAAATTTCGTCCAATTCAGTTGATAACTTTTTGAATTATGTTCATGATGGACAGACAAACAAAGAGACAGACAGACTAACACGACGAAAACATAACCTCCTTGGCGGAGGTATATATGATGTAAAAAATACCAGACCCACCAGTATATGACTGTAGGGGTGTTCCAAACTTTAGTTTGACATCGAAAACACAACACTTAAAACGTAAAAAAAAATAATTTAATCATGACACAATTTCTCTTGATTCCAGAGCTGGTATATCAAGGATTACAAACTTACGTAGCAAGAACTAAAGACAAACCAGGTTGGCTACTTATTATTAGTTGTAATTTGATATTAAGGAAACACAATGAAAGCTTGGCAGAACCATTGTATTGGATCCAACCAGACACATCACAGGGAGGCAGACGGTATTTATTACCCCTGAATATANACTTGCGTAGCAAGAGCTAAAGACAAACCAGGTTGGCTACTTATTATTAGTTGTAATTTGATATTAAGGAAACACAATGAAAGCTTGGCAGAACCATTGTATTGGATCCAACCAGACACATCACAGGGAGGCAGACGGTATTTATTACTCCTGAATATAACTGATAAGCCAAGGCCGTACCTTATCTCTTGGTCTACTGATAAACAGATGTTGATAATAGTTTATGCATTGCGAGACTCAAACGGGCACCAGCCCAGCCGTTTGCATGCCGCCTCACGTGATTGTCAGGCAGTGTTTTTGTTTCAGCCATATGGTAGCTGAGGACATTATCAATAACCGTAATATTCCTTGCTTCAGACGTATGGCAGCTGAGGACATTACCAATAACCGCAGTATTCCTTGCTTCAGACACATGGCAGCTGAGGAGATTACCCATATAGCCTCAGTAGCCGAACACCGCAGGGACTGGTTGGGATCTGGGTCACCGACTGATGGCCTTGGTGAGGCTGCATTGGATTTTGCACCTTATCCAGTTGTGTGCAGCTAGTCCATGGGTCAACGCACATCGCTGGTAATTGTCTCGACCTAGTCATGACTGAAGTCCAGGACTTGATGACTGTTTGTTGGCTTCCCTATTGGCACTACAGATTCCTCATATCTTGTTGTATCCTTGGACTTGAACCAGGTTGTTCCTTGGATAGACATCAGGAGAGTGGTGTTTGTTAAGAGCAGGGCTAACTGGGAGGCTATTTCTGGAGCAGAAAGGGCGTTACCTTGGCGCCAGATAATTTGCAGTGGGAATCCTATTCCTGAGCTTAACGACTTGAATGTGTCTGTTTTGGAAATGTTTGTCCCAAAGCGGACGATGCTTTTAAGGTCTCAGGACGAACCGTGGTGTGACCAGTGTCGGTTAGCTTTCGAAGAAAAACAAGTGGCTTATTGGGTTTGGCGACGTTCGCGTGACCGCACATTGTGGCAGATCCATATAAATCGTAGAGCCAAGGCTAAGCGTGTGTATGAGAGGGCACAGCATCGTCAGAGGCAGCGTTCCAGGAATCTCTGCTAATTATTGACTATCTACATCGTATTTGGAGTGAGTGAAAGGGTTCCGTTTTGGTGCTGAACCTTCATTGCCGCTCCTTTTTTGTTCCGGTGGTGGTATTATTGCTTTCGGCTAGGGCGAAGCTCTTGTCGGCTCACTTTGACGGGAAGCAGAGCAGAGATGTGTGGTTATTGCCTCATGGATATAACCCTAAACCTCGTTTAACCTCTTTGGCATTTAGATCTGGTACTCTCAAGGTGCTGCTTAAGGGCCTTGATCCTTATGGATGTGTTGACCCGGTGGGCATGTTTCCTCTGTTTTATAAGCAGCTGGCTGGGGTTCTTGCCCCAAGCTTGGCATATTCTTCTGGCACCTGATTCGGTTAGGAATTTTTCCTCGTTGTTGGCGTACTGGGAATATTACTCCCATTCCTAAAAGTCCGGTGTCGCCCTCTGTCGCCAACTACCGACCCATTACGCTGACGCCCAATTTATTGAAGGTGTTTGAGAAATTGGTCACTAGTGAGCTTGGTTGTTTTTCTGAGGCTACGGGTTTGCTGCCTGCTTGTCAGGTTGCGTACAGAACTGGTTTGGGTTGTTGTGACGCATTGTGTTCGGTGTCACACCATTTGCAGTCTACGCTGGATTGAGGGTTGAGCGGTGTTTGACAGGGTCGATCACAGGGATCTTTGTACAACTGGAGTTGTTTGGTGTGGGTGGTGTGGTTCTGTCAATTATTCCTGATTTTGTTTTTGGGCGAACGCAGACTGTGCTTGCTGACGGTTTTTTAGTGCCTCAGTCGCGGTGGGGTCTGGCGTCCCTCGGGATAGCATACTTGGCCCGCTGCTGTACGTTCTGTATACTAGTGACATGCTCTCTTCGCTATAGAACTCGATTATCAACTATGCTGACGGTTCCACTTTGATAGCAATGATACCTGCCCCCAGCACTCTCTGAATAGGGACCTGTCGCGCATTAGTGCATGGTACTCGGGCTGGAGTATGAAGCTGGATGCCACTAAGACCAAGTCTATGATTGTCAGTCGGTCTCGGATACTTTTACCGCAGCATCCACACTTGAAGATAGTGACACTTTACTTCAGGAGTCTAGCTGCTCGGAGGTTCTCGGTGTTGTCTTTGATGAGAAGCTTACTTTTGAGCCGCATATTAGGTGACTGGTGTCACGTGCTTCCAGTAAGATTGGGCTCCTGCGTAAGGAGAATTCTGTGTTTGGTGTCAGTGACTCGCAGATACTTTTATGCTGCCTGTGTTGGAGTATTGCTCACCGGTCTGGGCTTCAGCTGCTGAATTGCGTTTGCTGGACCGACTTGTTAGCTGAGCCAGCAGACTGTGTGCAGAAAATGATATGATGAATCTTTCCTATTGGAGAGGGGGGCAGGTTCTGTGCATGTTTTATGCGGTGCATAGCAATGCGAGACATTGTATGTATTCTTCTATCCCTGCCCTCAAGGTCTTTAGGAGGATTACACGTGCCGCGGTTGCCGCGCACTCTTTCACTTAGGTGAATGATAGATGCCGAGCTCGTCAGTTCAATCGATGCTTCGTGCCCTGGTCTGTTAAGGTTTAGAATTTACTGCCGGCATTGGCTTTCGGTCGTATTGGCCTGCAGACGTTTAAGTCAGCTGTTCATGGATTTTTGTTGGGTGTTCTTTAGCAGCATTTTGGGCTTCACGGTGTTGCAAAATGCTTCATTTGGTTGTACTACCTATCCGTGGTGGTCCGAGCGTGAAGTTTAATGATGATAATAATAATAATAATAATGATTATGACAAAAATACGGTCATTTACTTATGGTAATATACCTAACAACAGGTGTAAATTTCATAGAAATTCGTTTCTCCCTTTTTTAGTTCTTGTACTAAGAAAAAACAGGCTGACACTCAAACACAAACGGTTAAACGGATCTTCACCAAAAGTTAGTCGTGAGTTACAATTAACGTGCCTAACAATTCCTGTAAATTTCGTAAAGATCCGTTTATAACTTTTTGAGTTATCTTGATGAAAGACACACAAACAGATAGTAAGATAGACAAACTCGACAAAAACATAACCTCCGTTGAGGAGGCAACTAAAGTAATGAGCAGCATGTATATGTTTGTTATTTCTTTATCTATTTCCTATCATGATTGAAGGAAACAGATAAGCGTAAATAAGGATAAATTAGAACTTGTGTCAGTCCTGTCACGTTGTGTTGGAAACTGAAAGGAGAAATTAGACAAGGTTGAAGATGGTAGCAAAATAAGGACGCCTCAAAATTGAATGCATTTCTTGCTTACAAATTTAAAATCCTAGCCATGAAAACGCCTGTATCATCTGTTGTTGCTCGTGGATCTAGTTTATACTTTCTTCTCCATCAATGCTTTCTCTCTGTGAATTCACAGGTATCATATTTGATTACCTAATAATTTAGAATTTTTCCACGGCATCTCTACGAAAGGAAGGAATAACTGAACTGCTCGGTAAACTGAGACCGAGAGCGTAATCTCCTTTCCTCCAAATAATAGTAGCGCCATACACATACTTTGGAAGCACGTTAATACAAGCACTAGCGGGATCCGTGGAAATTCCACGGTTAATTAACCTACCCCGTCTCATCTAAAGTCCGTCTAACGAACCCCGTATACCTTAACACACATCGTCTAACCGACTCTAGCCTCCCTCACCAGTGAATCTTGCATACCACTTTACTTCTTGCATCATTCTCCTATATTTATGCATGCCATTCTTAGCTCTGTTTTCCACTGTCTACAGATCATTTAGCCAATCATAATCTTAAGCGTTTCAATATTCTTGTCAGCGTGTTCGATTTTTTCTTTGCACGACTACGGGATCCGTAGATATTGATCAGTAGCCCATCATTTTCTTGCTCTCATTGATGCAATAGCTATGCAGCAAACAGAGTCGGCCATTTTTTCCCTCAGAGCAACCTAACCATCTGTACTCAGATGTCTAAGTATTTCCTTAGGTATCCTCGAAGTAAGTGTAGGGGAAGACGACATAACCGAGATGTTGAACGGCAGACTGCGGCCATTTGATGGTTAGCACGCTGGTTGGTTTGCACACTGGCTTGCTGGCTGGAGTGGGTGGTGTAGATGCATGTTTAGATTTCTTCTAGCAATAAAGCAGAAGCCTCGTGTTCTTCCTGATTTGCATTAGCTGCAAATACTATCCACCCGATAAAATATTTCAAATTTTTAATTTTTCAATGGACTGGATATACGTATGTAAATGCCTCTTGGCATCTAGGTTATGACGCTCCATAAATATTCATCCCTTTCTCATTCCTGAACGATAATTGTTTGTAAGCAGGTGCCGCCAAGCCGCTCGTGCTTATCCAAATGGCTGCTGATCGGGTGCAGGCCACTCAATGGAATCTCTTATATCTAAAGTGGCTTCGAGAACGGAGCTGATCAGGACGCCGCTGCAGAAAATCACCACGAGAAAGCCACCGTGAACATATTTTTGGTCCCACTCCTGAGGACTTATGTCGTCTCCTCCTATTTTTACTCCGAGTAGACATCGCACATCCGCTTGGAAGAATACATTAGGACCGATATGTCCAACACTGCAGCGTATCCTAACTACGTATCTAGCTGGCCATATTAAAAACATCACAAGCAAAGCGAACATAAAATATTATGAAAGAAGTGAAAAGCGGTAGATCAGATACGAGTAAAATGGTCTTCATATAAGGAATCGGGTGTGGCTGCAGCCAGTCGCCGTATGCACCAATCGTATACCAGTACATCAGTTTGTCTGCTGCTCCCCCGTAAAATTCGCTGCTCCCGTGTAACTTCCAGCAATGAGATTCATGAACGCGTCACAGCCACAACTGATCTTGTTGACTCGCTGGCGAATCTAGCTACGGGCCGCAAGGCTCCCTCCTCTCCATTAAAGCTCCTTGAAGAAGACAGCTATGGTTGAACTTCGTTCCAGCGTAAGTCAGAACTTCTTGCAAGCTGAAGCTGCCGCTATCTAATAGTGAAAAGCCTAAAGTGCAGACACTGGACGGATGGAGCCTAAAGCAGAATCATAATATATATGATAAATGAAGATTCGTCGTAAATTCTTCACCTGTACTTTTGACGGTCAAATACACCATATGCATANAGTCAGAACTTCTTGCAAGCTGAAGCTATCTAATAGTGAAAAGCCTAAAGTGCAGACACTGGACGGATGGAGCCTAAAGCAGAATCATAATATATATGATAAATGAAGATTCGTCGTAAATTCTTCACCTGTACTTTTGACGGTCGAATACACCATATGCATATATATATATATAAATGACAGTAATTATTATACTTGAATCAACTTGGCAATAAAACACAGCTTTTCATATCGTTACCTCTGCCAAGGAGGTTTTATTTTTGTTGGAATTTGTCTGTCAGTTTATCTGCTTTTCTGTTAATCTCTTTATCTGTCACAAAGATAACTCAAAAGTTATGGACGAATCTTTATGAAATTTACAGGGAATGTTCAAATATGATAGGAGGAACAGATGATTGACTTTTGATGTGTACCCGTCCACCCGTTTGTTTGCCTGTCTGCCTATATTTACTTGGAGACATAATTCAAACATTATTGAACACATCTTCATGAAATTTGCAGTAACTGTTGGGATTTCTACGAAAAGCAACTGACGATTTTTTATGATCTGTTTGTTTTTATGTTTGCCAATACAACTCAAAAAGTTACGAACGGATGTTCACAAAACTTCTAGGGATTCTTAGAAATATTAATAGGTACAAATGGCCAAATTTTGGTGATGATCGATTCGTCCATTTGTGTGTGTAACTACATCATTGTCTTAGTATTTGTCAGAACATAACTTAAAAAGTTACCGACAGATCTCGAAGAAAATTGAAGAATTTATTACTAAAGTCAAGCGACACAAAAGACCAAATTTTGGAGATGCTGCGTTTTAGGACCAAATTAAATTTTTCGTTTACACTGCTTTGTTTGGTGGAGGCATGCGCTTTCAGAGTACTCTAGGTCTAAATACAGTAAATTCGTTTTACTTAATCATCACAAATACTTTATCAAAGTAAAAAATAATTTACCGCGATTCGTTAGGAGATTGATCATCTTCTGCTGGTGCCTTTCATTAAATTACGGATTAACTGCCACCTTTAGAAATACTGTTATTAACAATAATAACAACGAACTTTACTAGTAAAGCTGTCGTCAGCTAATCCGATCCAAAAGAGTATCGACTTGAAAAAAATAGAAAATAAATAAACAACTATAATGATCTCCTTTAATAAAGGACAACCCTATTACATAGTAGGTTCACATGGAGGCCTATGTAAAATTATGGGCTAAAAAGTATTATTAGGCAAACATAGAGAGGAAGGATCTTATCAGAATGAGCCTAAGCCTGCGGGAAGCAATAAGGAACGTTTAAAGGGCAAGAAGCAAGAAATAAAAAACCAGAGGTCGTTGAGTCATGCAAGAAGTCGCTGCTTGAGCACCGAACTGTGATGAGTTGGACCAAAGCAAACTTTTGAAGACACGATTGCTTTTATAAATCTGAGGGTTCCTTTGAACTTTGCCCGACGGTTGTATTATCTCCGGCACTTGAGCAGTCGTTAGAGCGACTGACCTGCCACGGACGGTGTCTGCCTTAACGGTCAGACGATGTAACCTCGCAACAACTAAGCTACTTGTCGCCTGCCAATGAAATGGTAACCTTTAATCAGAACCCGTTCGCACATGTACCTTACCACACCACGCCACACAACACCACGCCACACACCTCGCAACGCAACACGAGCGTTTGTACCCGTGCCTCGCGCTGTGCTATTCCTACCGCAGGCGACGGGAGCCGTTCACACGTGTCCCACACCACACGATGCAACACCGCTCAACACGTTTGCTTGTAGACAACAAGGCTCAACACTGTGCAACAAGACCGAAATCTGCCCCAGTGTAATATTTTCTTATACAATAATAAAACTGATTAGTAATATGTATTGTTGCTATTGAATACATAATATTAATAATGTATTTTTAGTGCCAAATGGAGGCATTTGACAACTCCTGCCTGTACCCGGCTTATTTTATTTCGATATAAAGATGTGCAGCACTAAGCTTCAATTCAGCTGTAACGGTTTTTTTTCTGTTTGACTGCGCACAAAATTATTTTATTCCTCCTTTCGAGAAATAAAAATATAAAAGTTATTACTATTTATTGAGAAATATATAGAATGTTTAATATTTCTTGGGCACATATCTGAAATGAAATGACTAGGTTATGCTAGGTGAAACCAAAAAGATCCCGCGTAATTAGCAGTGCTGTTTGTAAGTAATAGACATATCTAAGTTTATTCTAATGTCATTGGATTCTTGTGACTGCGTTTGAACAAAAGAAATACTGATATAAAGCTGGATTTACGGCTGTGAAGTGGGCCGCTGCCGATGCTGATCTTCGGGAGTCTTGGTCAACCATCTACTGACTTATTAACTGCCTTTGTTGAACTTCGAGTCTACTGCAACTTTAGAACTGCCCTATTGTCCCACCCATTTGTCAGATTCATACGGTAACAATCGTCAAAGTTTATTGCTTTAATTCAATTAGGCTTTCAGTTAATTTGGAAGAAATAGTCAACTATTCAGCAAGTTCATCTCTCAAACCTACTTATGTAAAGATATTAGATATCGACGTGTTAAACTTCTCATCATCAACCTAACTGAAATTAAATTTCATTTTATTGTGCGCTTGTAGAATTGCGTTACTAGTTGTTTGGTCATCGTCGAAAGTCGCCCCAGTTGAGAGCTTGTGTTGCTATTTGTTCCTTTAGGAGTTAAAATAAATTTAAATTCTTTAACGTGCGTTCCTTAACAACTGCTGTGTGGCGCGAACTGTTTCCTATAGTGGACAACATAGTTCACAGGCGTCCGTCCACAGCATGGTGTGCGTCCACAGCATGGTGTGCGTCCACAGCATGGTGTGCGTCCACAGCATGGCGTGCGTCCACAGCATGGCGTGCGTCCACAGCATGGTGTGCGTCCACAGCATGGCGTGCGTCCACAGCATGGTGTGCGTCCACAGCATGGCATGCGTCCACAGCATGGCGTGCGTCCACAGCATGGCGTGCGTCCACAGCATGGCGTGCGTCCACAGCATGGCGTGCGTCCACAGCATGGCGTGCGTCCACAGCATGGCGTGCGTCCACAGCATGGCGTGCTCCACTTCCCAGACGCATTGTAAGTTTGCACCACAGTGCCAGTTTTCAGAGGATTGTTGGGTGAGGCGATGTTATACGATGGGTTGTGGGTTTCCCTAAATGCTCTCATTATGCAATAGCTTTACTTCTCCAATTCAAGTTCAAATCTTGTTTTTATCCCCAAATTTTAGTGAGAGTATCTCGCATAAGAGCAAACATAGCAGCACCACGTGGAGTAAAGTTTAATTTAATTCTAATAATTAGAGACTGGATTTAAGGGCATAATTTTGAAAGGGCATTAAAGGCATAAAAATAATATGCCTTTATGGATAAGGGCATAAAAAATATGCCTTTAAACAACTGCATATAGGCATATACCTAGATGAAACAATGACTGCAAACTTCGGTTCCTTGTTCGTTTCGCTCCAGCTCTTAATACGTCTCCTTGCTATTAACAACTTTCCTTATCTTCAGTAAAACTACTACCTAACTAGGTCTAAGAAAGTGAAAGCTGCCAAAGAAGTGGTTGATCCTTGTGTCTAGCGCTACCGATTCTGGAGGAGCTTTTGATAAAGTTGCTGACAAACTAAAGATTACTTCCAGAAACATGTATGTGACGGTGAATGCAAGACATAGAAGGTAAGGAATATGTGCATATACCTAATTATAGGAGAGTGCCAAATCCTTAATGTTTGTTTTCCAT
>LQNS02278089.1:10322374-10333359 GCA_001587735.2 Parhyale hawaiensis | reverse complement strand
CAAAAAAATTGAACAAGCTGTTATTAATATAAAAAGGCACAAATGATCAGATTTTGGAGTTTATGCATAGAAAATTATGGTTTCAGAGCCAATTTGAATTTTTGCTACCGTTGGCTCACTTGGCGGAGGTATGCGCTCTCAGAGTTCTCTAGTTTGTATATAAAATTACGAGATGCAAGTTTTCTGAGGCTATCATCGCTGTAGCCTGGAGACAAATGTATTTTACACTTTTGACCTTGCAGTTACAATCACCACCATTTAACGTAAGTTTTTCCAGGAAAACGGAGGAGCTACATACTAAAGTAGTGAACAGATAATTGGGAAGAACTGCACCGCAAGTTGCTTTGAATTGCTCAAAAGCTACGAACAAGATTGTCCTAAACGCGTACTGCTGAACTCGCTCTTCAGGCAACAGTTTCACCGAGTCTGGTGGAGCATTTCTGGGCGAAATGCCACTCTTTGTAACTTTTGCTTCTCGTCTGCACAGGGCTTAATAATGTATAAGCATTGTGCCAGTGGAACTCTAGTCAAAAAATGCTAATTATTATGTTAGTATCAAGCGTTATGTGAGTCTTAATTAAGTGAGAAGACCTCAGGATGTTGTGCCCCATACATGCTGGACACAGCATCCTCATGATAAATATATGATTTTATCGTAGAGATTTCACGACCCAAATTGGATCGGGTGAGCGATGTTCAGAGCTACACTCTGGCGCCGGGTCACATCCCGCGACCTAAGGCTCAGTCACTTTGCGAATGATATGCGCTGTTCCAAGCAGAACGCTGTTCTGGATGATATTTATTATTATTATTATTCTAACTTTACGCACTTCCTCTAAACCGACCCGTCACTCAACACTGACGTCTCGGTCATTTATAAAGCAGCCCGACTGCGTAACAAAAGGCGTCTGTCCATCAAAACACACAATGTTCATTTTACAGTGCATTGTTCAACCTAAAATCCGGTTCCCACTGAGAGTTATGCAGCGCGGGGCCAAGCACGAGTTTGCTCTTGCTTTTTATTTTTTCCATGTCTTGTTTTCTTTTTCACTAGGGAACATGTTGCACGCACTAGGGAACATTCACTAGGGAACATGTTGCACGCACTAGGGAACATTCACTAGGGAACAAGTTGCACGCACTAGGGAACATTCACTAGGGAACATGTTGCACGCACTAGGGAACATTCACTAGGGAATATGTTGCACGCACTAGGGAACATTCACTAGGGAACATGTTGCACGCACTAGGGAACATTCACTAGGGAACATGTTGCACGCACTAGGGAACATTCACTAGGGAACATGTTGCACGCACTAGGGAACATGTTGCACGCACTAGGGAACATTCACTAGGGAACATGTTGCACGCAGCTTAGAAGGTGATCAGTTGAGCTCGAGTCATTTTGCCGAATGCATGGCAAGGTTCGCCTAATACTATCTTACTAGGAAATAGATTCACTCTTCTCAATCTTACTGAGGGGAAGGAGAGATTTAAAATGTTGCTATCTTAGAAGGTGATAAAACTCAACCTTTTATTTGCAAGATTTGTTCATTACAAACTTGCCAAACCATAAAGATCGTCAATTACCATCCTACTAGGGTGACGAGATTCGCCCATTACTACATCGCTCGCTGCAAATAGCTCTATACACCCACACCCAGATCAAGGACGGCCAGCACACCCCATTATCTCATGACAACGATTTCAAGGGCAGCTTTTCAAGGCTGCACGCCACTCCTCAAGTTCAAGGTTTACAACTCCATGTTCAAGGTCCGGACCGCGAGGTCTGGGATACCTGAGCAAGATACGGCCCCATGTTGTTCTTTATTATCTTGTACGAGTACGCTATTGTTATTGACAGTGGTGGCTGGCGGTGCTGAAGTATATAGGGTGCAACGCTATCCTATATCAGGATATTTCTAATGCTTTCACTAGCTGGAGGACGAGCACTGACATGATAGTTTAGAATCGCTGGTAGGAACCATCTCGTAGCATAAAATATCGAACTACAGGTACTAGCGAGAACAGTAGAAATTTCCCGGTTAAGGAATGTTTTCACTTTCCAAATGTAGCACTTCTAAACTTCCCTATTATGAACTTGCTTTAATTTGACTCGAACTTAACTTTTGTGCCTTACCCACCCTGTCTAAACAACCTAACTCTGACGAACTTCGTCTAACTAACCTAACGCAGTCCTTCTACACGAACACACCTCGTCCAACAAATCTGCAGATCTCGAAAACGTTTCGCTGAATGAAGCATCCTACCTACTTGCTTCTTGATTAATTCTTGAGAATGAGACAAAAAATTACAATTATGTCGGTCCCATTTTTCGGAGGAACTTTACGCATCGTTCTTTGTCCATATCTACACACCTTTAGTAAGATCAGTTTCTTCTTGTTTGCAGCTAATTTTGCCTTCTATACCCTAACAGTTCTATTTCTCATCAGTGTATCTGTTCTTTTTCCATTATTGCAGAAACCGAGAATATTCTACGGTAGCACAACATTTTTCTGTTTAGCTTGATGCAATAGGTGTATAACAAAACTAGAGCACTCTGAGAGCGCATCCCTCCGCCAAGCACGGCAACAGTAACGATAAATTAAGATTGGTTCTGAAACCGTGGTTTTCTTCGTATCAACACCAAAATGTAATCATTTGAACCTTCTGACAGTATTTTCAATTCCAGTAATATTTTGATGATCGTTCATAAATTTTTGAGCTATGCTGCTAACGAACATTCAGATAAACGTTAGTGAAACACACAAACAGACACGCCGATCATCACCAAAATTTAATCATTTATGTCTTTTAACATTACTAAACACTCCTGTAAGTTTCTTAAAGATCCATACACAACTTTTTGAGTTATTGAGCTAACAAATATAAAATTAAACACAACCACAAACAAATGAACGAAAAAACAGATCATCACAAAAATTTTGTCCTTTACTCTTCGCAAGATAGCTACCTAACAACTCTTGCAAATTTCATGGAAATGGCTACTTTGTTTGTACTTGTAAGCTTGTAAGCATATTTTGTGAACCCATTGTGTTCTTAATAAAAGTTAATTATTATTATAATTATAACTTTTTGAGTTATGGCACTAAGAAAAATGACGCAGAGAAACAAACAAACGGATGGATTGTTCTTCACCATCTGTTCCTCTTAACATACCGAACAATCCCTATGAATTTCGTCAAAATTCATCCATAACTTTTCGAGTTATCTTGGTGACAGACAGAATAATAGACAGACAAATACGACCAAAATATGACCTCCTTGGCGGAGGTAACTAGAGTACTCTGAGATCGCATACATATCTTCGCCTGACAACGAAGCATTCAAATTGGATCTGTAACTATATATTTTTTTTCTTTGTATCAACACCAAACCCTAGTAATTTGTGCCTTTTCACGGTAATAACAAGTTGTGTAATTCTCTTGAAGATCCGTTTATAACTTTTATAGTAATCCTGCTAAGCAACATTCTGACAAACATTAGTCAAACTCACAAACAGATCCACCGATCATCGCCAGATTTTAATAATTTATGTCTTTCAACATTATTAGCAATCACTGTAATTTTCATAGAGATCCGTTCGTGACGTTTTAAGTTATTTTCCTAAAAAAATCAAATTGAACACAGAGATAAATGAACGAACAAACAGATCATCACAAAAAGTTGGTCATTTATTCTTCATGCTATACCTAACAGCTCATACAAATTTCATAGAAATCCGTCCGTAAGTTTTTGAGTTATTTCATTAGGGAAAATGAAGCAGACAAACACACTAATGAACGGATGAATGGATCTTCACCAAAAGTTGATCATCTGTTCCTCATGAGTTCAAAACTTACCTAAATATTCCTGTAAATTTCGTAGAAATCCGTCCATAACTTTTTTTAGTTATCTCGGTGACAGACTAACAATCAGACAGACAGGCATCACAAAAATTCGGTCATTTGTTCTTCGTAATATATTCCTAACAATTTGTACAGACAGATAACAAAGAGAAAGACAAATGGGCGAACTTAACCTGCTTGGCAGAAGTAATAAAGTAGACTCAGCCAATTTCTCCAATACGATTCTTGTTACTGTAACTCTCTTCTATGAAGTAATTCAGGCTTCGCTAGACACTGTGCTCGTAGTGAAAATTCCACAGACCCGCTCTATCGTCCTTATTTTCCCCTATCTAATACTGAAGGAACCTGTGAAAATTCTACACAACAAAATAATTGTTCCTCAATTGTGATGCTCTCGTACCCCTATCATGCAAACGAAGAGTAAAGTAGAATGCGTCATGGCGTAAGACCATCATCCGCGGTGGGGGTATATTTTTTTGACAGAAATAATCCTAGTTTTTCGTATGAATGTTTTGTCCAACAAAGTTAGGGCACAGTGGCACACCCCCCATAGAGATATCTTAATAATAACATAGGAACACATAGAGCGCCTTGTGGCATTAGACGATCTGCCGCAGTGGAGGCATATTCGCCGCGGTAGAGGAAAATTCAACGCTGTCATTTTTTTTTGGCCAGCTAGGCCTAGTTTTTTGGCATGGGTCACATCTAGGTCAACCCATCAAACTCCCTACAAAAAATTATGAAGAATGTTCAACTCCTTCGACCACTTATTGGGTGGAGAGACATATATACAAATATACACATATAGTTAAATCTTCAACGAAAACATTATCACCTTTCTCACTTTGTTCGCCTGTGCTGAAGATATTGCTAGTCATGCAGTGCATCCTCCAGCTTAGACCAGCGAGCAGCAGCAGCTCAAATTTGAACTCGACTCCTCCCATTGATCCTCTCCCAGGTCGTATTCAGGGTACATCGGGATGCCGTCTGTTTTGTAATCGTTGCATCGTAAGGAATATTCCAAGTCGTAGGAAATTTACATGATCATGGCTGTTAAGCGAATCCAGCCCGGCTGTCCCATCTTCATCTCGTAGGTGGGTCCATCCTACTAATAAGGAGCGCTAAAGTCGTGGAGAGTAGCATCATTTGATGCCACAGCTCAGAAACGACCCCCAAAAATTCAAAGAATATTCCAGGATGACGCCTGAAACCTTTGATTATATACTACAACTTATTTCTATAGTCATCTATAAGTAGACATATTACTATCGAAAACCTATATCCCCAGAGGAAAGGCTTGCGGTGACGTTAAGGAAAGTTCAATTTTTTTGTAATCTATGAAAGCTTAGTAAATATTTAAAGGGTACTGGTTCAAATGCAATCAGAGTAATAATTATAATCCAGTTATTATAAATGCAAAAAGAGTAGCTAATTCGTATAATCCAATTATTTTAAATATTTCACGACTTTTGCTGTTGTTTCCAAAATTTCTCAGGACTAGCCTATGTGCATGTTAATTATTACAGTGATAATGTTTGGACATTTACATAGACATATTTATACGGTATTTTACCACTAAATTATAATAAACTAGAGCACTCTGAGAGCGCATACCTCCGCCAAGCGAGGCAACGGTAGCAAAAAATACAAATTGGCTCTGAAACCATAATTTTCTTTGTATAATCTCCAAAATCTAATCATTTGTGCCCCTTGATAGTAATAACAGCTTGAGCAATTTTCTTGAAGATCCGTTCATAACATTTTGAGTTATACTGCAAACAAACGTTATGACAAACATGAGTCAAACATACAAACGAACAAACCGATCTGCATCAAAATTTAATCATTCATGTCTTTTTAGCATTACTAACAACTATAAATTTCATAACGATCCATTCATTAGTTTTTGAGTTATTGTGCTAATAATCATAAAATTAAATACAGTGACAAACGAACGAACGAACAATCTTTGTTTTATATCTAAAAGCTCAAGTTAATTTCATAAAAATCCATCCATTACTTTTTAAGTTATGGCATTGAGAAAAATGAGGCAGACAAACACACCAATAAACGGATGAACAGATCTTCACCAAAAGTTAATCATCTGTTCCTCCTAACATACCTAGCAATCCCTGTGAATTTCGTCTAAATCGGTCCATAACTTTTTGAGTTATCTTGGTGACAGACAGACAGAGAGACAAAGAGGCAGACAGACAGACAAACCCGACGATAGCATAACCTCCTTGGCGGAGGTAAATATAAAATATAGCCGCTTGTCGCCTCCAAATGAAGCGCGCCTTCTCTGACGCTCGCGTCTGGTGTACGCACTGAGCGCGTTTCCCATGTATTTTACGGAAGGATAATTGTTTGCCCGCTCGCTCCGACGCCTGCTCGCCGTACTAAGTAACTAACTAACGGAGGGACAAACAGAATTCTAATATAAGTGCGGATAGAAGCAATGAAAGTCAGTAGGTACCTATGTTGCTCATTAAATAGGCACTTAGGCCTTCGCTTTGAAATTGTTTTCAAAAAGCGAAAAACAGCATAGCTATGAACGTGTGGATGGATGGACGTATGGATGGATGGATGGATGATATCCAGACAGAATGATGTCATAGATTTGCAAACAACTGAGAACCTCTCCATGCACTTTCGAACCAGACCATTCTAGGAGCCTAGCGAGGCATTATGGACGAAAAATGAAGACTGGTCGTAACTCAAGGATGTAGTTTATCATCACGGAAATTTAGTCATTTGTGCCCCTCAACGGTTGTATCAGTTACTGTAATTTTCTTGAAGATCCGTCTGTAATTTGTTCAGTTATGTTCTGGCAAACACTAAGACAAACATTAGAGGGAGTTCACACGTCATTCAAAGCAACACGTTCGCTCATCCACTTGTCCAAATGCGTCACTGTAACTCGAAATAGCAGAAACTTGCACTGTGTTCTTTGTTTTATTTCACTCCAAATTTCTAGAGATATCCGTTTCTTGCACAGCGACACTTACTAAGAAAACAGGTTTTACAATTAACATTTTAATAACTTTGTGAGGCGTTCAGAAACTTGTCTTCATACGTCCCTACTAAACTTTCTGTCAAAAGGTTTAGTGACTGCGTTGATATGAATGACATGTGACCTCGGTATTGGTCCAACACACACACGGACGAGCCGATCATCACCAAAATTTGTTCATTTGTGTCTTCTATTATTTCTAACAATTTTTAGGAAGTTCATGAAGATCTGTTCATTCGTAACTTTTGAGTGACGATACTGACAAAATAAGAACAGACGTAGAGACAAGCAAACAAACGGACAAACCAATCAACACAAAAACTTGGAGGTCATTTGCTTTTACATATAGTAGTAATATCATTGTAAATTTCATAAAGATCCGTCCGTAAGTATTTGAGTTATGCTACCAAGAAAAGAAAAAACAGACGAGCACACAAGCGGTTTAACAGATCTCTCCTTTAAAATAATCATATGTTTCCTTTAACACTTAACACCCCCTGCAAATTTTGTAAAGATCCATCCATAACTTTTGAGTTATCTTGGTGACAAAAAGACAAACTCAACAAAAGCATAACTTCCTTGCCAAGGTAATAACCAGAGTGCCCAGTCGTCGAAAATGACGGCCATAGTTTCATAATGAAGTATGCATCTTCTTGCTTGCGGTAGGGTTTTGTTGCCAAAACTATGTTTGATACCTGTAGACTTGAGCTCTCGTTACAAAGATTGCTCCTACAAGTAAAAGCCCGAACAGCTGCAGGTCTGAAGTGTTTGCGTCAAGTAGTCCTAAGGAAATATAGTTCAAACAAAAGAAGTTATCGGAAAAGCTAGGGGTTTACTGTAGCCTGGTGCCAGCATTTAGGTGGTCCATTAGGATCGAAATTTGGGTACAATACTGTGTGAATGCAAACTGTTCCTGCCTCTGCTCAGTTGCAACTGCAATTCATCTAAAAAATATATCAAATAGCTTATGTACGCAAGGATCAAAAACTCCATCAGAATCAGAGATGCACCCTTCCATCTACCACGCTCTACGATGTACGGAACAATGTGCGGGAAACGAGCGTCCATTACCGTATACTCGCATCCTTGAAGGGACTATTGCTCTAGTTGAGGGGCTCCAGAGTTGCACCATATGAAGTCTGCTCCTGAATACGAAGTCAACTGTTTTAAAACAAATTTAAGCGTTTAAGCCAACTTGAAGTGATATTCTTTTCACAAGAGACGTAAAACAGGATTTTCTTAAATGTTTGTTTTTACGATTCATCGCAACTTTGACCTCATTGAGGCAGTTCTATAAATTGTTTTAAATCGAAAATATTTTGCCAGTTGTTTTTAGATAGGAAGGACCCAGAAACAGGCCCAATCCAGTTCAAATTCAAAATTCTACAAGACATTCAAATAATTCAACACGATCATAATCAGGGCTGGATAGTCTGGACTCCTAGCCTGTTAACGTCCGCCTGTGTGGGTCTGTATTGCTTCTTGATAAAGTCTTGCATAATATGCCTATCGCTTTTTTGCCTTTATAGAAGAAATACCGTATTATACTTTCTATTAAATGCTAATGATTTTGGTATTCTGAAAATTAAGCGGAATTTTCCGTCAGCCATATTACGTTTTTCAGTTTTAGCAATCACAAATCTTAATAAATAAAGACGTTTCCAAAGAAATATTGAATCGGAATAAATAGTGAATACAACATCAATATTTGAACATCTGAAAAGGAAGAGAAATTACAATTAATCAGACAAACACGCACAGCGGGAGAATCGGTGGAGCTTGCTGAACAGTCAACACTGAACGAGTGTAAATAATTAAATAAACATTGCCGAAAAATATTATTCGGCAAAATTTGAACTTATATTCGGCCGAAACCGAATATTCGAAATTTTGCCGAATATTCGGCACTGCCGAAGCCGAATAATCGTAACATCCCTAGTAGGAACATGCAGTAGTCACTGGGAGCTAGATCAGGACTGTACGAAGGGTGATCAAGTTCTTCCCAAGAAAATGATGCGATGAGATCTAAATTTTGTTTGGCCGTGTGTGCATGGACGGGCTTTGTCATGAAACAAAACGATTCTCCTACTCAGTTCGCCACGCATTGGGTTTTGGATGGCACGGGGCAGTTTCTTTGGTCTCACAAAAATTCATAATATTTATTGCAACATCACGATGCAAAAATTCATAAGCACCAGGCAATTTTAATTACCCAACAACAAACGTTAACATGGCCGAATGTTTCCATACTGGCATCTGTGGCTTGCCAACAGATGTAGGTAAACAGAGCGCACTCCGTGGAATGCCGACTGCACCGCCACCACGCAGTAATCTCGTAATGGTCCCTACTTAAACATAACCATCGTTTTATTATATAAGTTTGCCTGTGAAATTACATTTATCAACACTCTAGCGCCGAAGGCAGCCATTTGGATGCGCTGAATTCGAAGAAAAATTATTAATAATTTGTTATTTTTGTCATTGACTGTCAGATATTTTTTGTGATTTCTATATCAGAAAAGTTTTTTCTAATAGAATGTAAGACTGAAAGTTTCTTGTTGTATTTTTATTGATGAAGCAATTGTCAGGCAGACAAGTAAAGCAAAGAATCGAAGCACCAGTCCTCAGGCAGGGATGCACCAGTTTCTGAACCAGAAGTGCACCGGTACAGAAGATAACCTTGCACAGTGCTACAGGCCAGAGACGCACCAATTTCAGGCAAGGATGCACCAGTTTCTGAACCAGAAGTGCACCGGTACAGAAGATAACCTTGCACAGTGCTACAGGCCAGAGACGCACACCAGCCCCCAGGCCAGAACAGCACACCAGCCCCCGGGCAAGAGAAGCACACAAGCCCCTAGGCCAGAGAAGCACACCAGCTCCCAGGCCAGAGAAGAACACCAGCTCCCAGGCCAGAGAAGCACACCAGCCCCCAGGCCAGAGAAGCACACCAGCCCGTAGGCCAGAGAAGCACACCAGCCCCCATGCCAGAGAAGCACACAAGCCCATAGGCCAGAGAAGCTCACCAGTCCCCAGACCAGAGAAGAAAAAAACAGCCCCCAGGCCAGAGAAGCTCACCAGTCCCCAGACCAGAGAAGAAAAAACCAGCCCCCAGGTCAGAGAAGCCCACCAGCTCCCAGGCGAGAGAAGCACACCAGCCCCCAGGCCAGAAAAGCACACCAGCCCCCAGGCCAGAGAAGCACCCAAGCCCCTAGGCCAGAGAAACAAACCAGCTCCCAGGCCAGAGAAGCACACCAGCCCCCAGGACAGAGAAACACCCAAGCCCCTAGGCCAGAGAAGCACACCAGCTCCCAGGCCAGAGAAGCACACCAGCTCCCAGGCCNAAGCAAACCAGCCCCCAGGCCAGAGAAGCCCACCAGCTCCCAGGCGAGAGAAGCACACCAGCGCCCAGGCCAGAAAAGCACACCAGCCCCCAGGCCAGAGAAGCACCCAAGCCCCTAGGCCAGAGAAACACACCAGCTCCCAGGCCAGAGAAGCACACCAGCCCCCAGGACAGAGAAACACCCAAGCCCCTAGGCCAGAGAAGCACACCAGCTCCCAGGCCAGAGAAGCACACCAGCTCCAAGGCCAGAGAAGCACACAAGTCCCTAGGCCAGAGAAGCACACCAGCTCCCAGGCCAGAGAAGATCACCAGCCCCCAGGCCAGAGAAGCACACCAGTCCCCAGGCCAGAGCACACCAGTCCCTAGGTCAGAGAAGCACACCAGCCCCCAGGCCAGAGACGCTAACCAGTCCCCAGGCCAGAGACGCACACCAGCTCAGAGGCCAGAGACGCACACCAGCTCCCAGGCCAGAGAAGCACACCAGCCCCTAGGCCCAAGAAGCACACAAGCCCCTAGGCTAGGGAAGCACACCAGCCCCTAGGCCACAGAAACACACAAGCCCCTAGGCCAGAGAAGCACACCAGCCCCATGGCCAGAGAAGCACACAAGCCCCTAGGCCAGAAAAGCACACAAACCCCCAGGCCAGAGAAGCACACCAGCTCCCAGGCCAGAGAAGCACACCAGCCCCCAGGCCAGAGACGCACACCAGCTCCCAGGCCAGAGAAGTACATCAGCCCCCAAGCCAGAGAAGCACACAAGC